>VXBT01009374.1:106071-124106 GCA_013400235.1 Oriolus oriolus | reverse complement strand
CCGGTGCTCCTACTTGTCCTGCGAGTGCGACCGTGACCTGGCGCTGTGCCTGAGTAGAAACGCCAAGAACTACAAGAAATTCTACCAGTTCTATCCCAACAAGCTGTGCTGGTGATAGGAGCTGGGATGCGGGGCCGGAGCATGCGCGGGTGGGCGCCGGGATCGCCCTTCATCCCTGCCTGTGCTGACCACACCAGAGCTGCTGTAAATTAAATCAACGCGGAAATAAACAAAGTTCTTGTTCAACATCCCCGCTCCTCTGAGAGCTGCTGCTGGGCAGGGAGAGAAATCCCTGTAAATAATCAACATCTTCCCAAAACTTTCCAAGAACTCGGTCTCGGCCCCTGCGTCACTCGAGGCTGCAGCCCACAGGGAGAGGGGGGCTGGCCGGGGGAGAAGGGGCGTAGCATTCCGTGGGTTTGGGACAGAGGAGTCAGTTTGGAGCTTCCAGTTGGAGCTCGAGGGCTGGACACGGAGGGCCGGCTCTCCCCGGGAGGACAGACTGACAGCGAGGAAAATCCCCGGTGAGCAACTTCCCCCCTCACCCCTCTGCTGTGGGAAGAAAAATACAGGGGGATGGTGGGAGGAGGCAGCGGGAACGGCCCGTGCCTGTAGGGAAAGTGTAATCGCTTCCCAGTGAAAACACAGCCGGGAGGCTGCACCGCGTGGGGAGGGCGGCACTGGGTGCCAAAAGCGGTGGGACAGGAGGTGAGAAATGCGGGAGTGGTGGCACAGGAGGGGGAGGACGCTCAAGTGGCGGGGCAGCTTCAGGAACCACTTGCTCTCGGCCAAGAGGCAGCAACACAGATGCGAGGGGGCACAGTTGATTTCCTCCCTCCCAGTTTTTTGGAGGTTGATCCGATTTCAGAGGAAGCCTCTCGCGGCAGCTCCTGTCAAACTGGCCACACTGCCCGGCTGTGCCTGTCCCCTGCTTCTCCTCCCAGGCCCAGGTGAGAGGAAGATGAAGGTCCTGCTGGCTCTGATGATGCTGTTTGCCTGCAGTAAGTGCATCCCCGACCCACAGACGGGAGCCAGGCTCATCCCCAAACTCCTGTGCACTCCTCAGGGACACTCCCAGCAAAGCCTCCTTCCCTCCCCAGTTCCCCAGGCCTCATTTCTGCACATAACTTACAAAAAACCCCACATTTTCCGGTCACTCTAGGTGTGTTCACAGCTCGTGGGAAGCACCCACGCACGTTCACACCGGGACTCGAGGGAAGCACCGTAGGAAACCTGACTGCCCATGGATGCTACTCGGGATGGGGCACCTCGAGGGCTTCAGTGGATCGGTACAGGCAACGCTGCCCCGGAGGGCTAACGCTGCTCCCGGGGTAACCCCGGGGCTCTGCACAACCCCAGCAGCAGCCCCTGAAGCTTTGCAAAATGCAGACCAGGTGCTCGGCAGCAGCAGGAAGGAATCAGGTTTTCGGGAAGTAGGGAAAGTGAGGCAGTGGTCACCCCTACTTCCATCCCGGAGTCAGCAGGGTGGTGCCGGTGACAACTGCCTGGTCCGTGGGATGGCACCAGCGGAGAGGGTCGGTCCCGAAGCCAGGATGCTGGGCAGGGATTGCACGGGGAAGCAGAGGCTTGGCGTGGGAACGGGCTGGAAAGAGCAGCTTCGGGGACATGCAGAGCAGGAGGATGCAGAGCAGCGGGTGCCACATTCCCCACGAGTCCAGGCTCTCCTCCTCCCGCAGGTGCTGCCTGCTCCGAGCCTGCTGCTATGCCAGGCTGGCAGCGCGGCGGTGCCGCGTGGGACCCGCGCAGCCCCCCTCCGCGGCCCTGGCAGGGCTCCCCACCTGCCGTGAGTGCTCCCCCCCTTTCCACACCANTCCGAGCCTGCTGCTATGCCAGGCTGGCAGCGCGGCGGTGCCGCGTGGGACCCGCGCAGCCCCCCTCCGCGGCCCTGGCAGGGCTCCCCACCTGCCGTGAGTGCTCCCCCCTTTCCACACCATCCCCTCTTTCGCGGCGCTCTTTCCCGGGGCCGCCCCCGGGCTGCTCGGGGAAGGTCTCAGGTGGCTTTCGGTGCCCGCAGGGTCGGGGACCTGGTGCCAGCGCGGCGCCTGCAGGTGCGAGCGGGCGGCGCGGCTGTGCCGGGCTCAGCTCCGCCGCCGCGCCAAGTGCCGGGGACGGGCCTGGTGCTGAAGCGAAAACTCCCTTTGCAAAACCACCTCCGGGCTGAGCCGCCAAGGGACGGCGCCGGCAGCGCTTCCCAGCCCCGGCGAGTCTCCTCCTCGGGGCTTTTTGGCTTCGAGGCGAGGACAACAACCCTGCGGTGAAGTCGCGTCACGGGACCCGAGGAGGGGGAGCGGCGCGGACGCGATGTTCCAGCCCAGCAGCACAAGGGAAGGGTGGGCACCTGCCCCTCGTCCTGGAGAGGGGCGGGAGGGGAAGCGTCTCCCCCCGGCAGCCTGTCCGCTCCCTCCGCTTCCTGCTTCACAGCAAATCCCCTCCTGTTGCTCCAAAATAAAACCAGAGAGCCCAAAGCATCGGTTCCCAGCGTGCCGTGACTCAGCTGAGCCCAGCGACCACCCCTCGCCTCTCAGACGGGTTTCCTGTTGAAGTACCCAGCAAAAATGACACCCGAGAGCTGACACAACTCACCCCTGAACTGCCCCAACTTAGCTCTAAACCTTCAGGATCTGAAAATTTCCCATTTTTCTGAGAGATGGAGAAGTGGAGGCTGGTGGAAGGGCCGGGGGAAGGCATGATGGCGTGGGAGGGCCGGGCTTGGACTTCTGTGATCCTTGTGAGTCCCTTCCAGCTCGGGATGTTCTGTGATCCCCATAATCTCTGCTGTGACAGGGTGGCCGGGAGCCTGCCTCACACCCGGTGCTGAGCAAAACAGAGTTCTCACCAGAAAAGAATGTTTTGGCCCAATTCTGCAACAACCCTGAGCACATCCCTTAGGAAAAGGCCGTTCAGGCCGTGGCTGCTTCCCCACTTTCAGCACCCCCAGGTTTTGTGCCCTGGGGTGTTGACCCCAGCAGGTCTCAGTGCTACAAACCCCTCTAGGGCGGCTCAGTAACGAAATAAAGCCACAGAAACAGCAGCAAAACACTATTGCCTCAGGGGCTGGTGCCCAGCTGGAATTCCCACCCTGGATTGCCCCATAGCTGAAATCAAGGGCACCAGGAAATAGCCCTTAAATCAGTGATGCTTCTGCCAGCTGTCACCCGGGAATCGGACCCTGCCACACTCCTCCTCCTCCTGCCATGTGGGATCCTGGGGGAGATGAGGAAGGAGCTCTTTGTCCAGAATTTGATGTTTGCAGGTCATAAATCAAGGATCAAATCCTCACCGAGACAATATCTCAGACAGATTGCAGGCCTGGATAAACTGAATCACCCTCTCTCTTTGTAAATTCTGGGTGAATTTTAACCACCCGTGAGTTTTCCCGCTTGGACATCCGGCTGTACAAATCATACAGAGCTCCAAGTGCTGATGTTTTGGCTCAGATACTGCATCCCCTTGGAGCATTGCAATAAACTGAGCTGAAAAAGTTGTGGTTTTCACACTATGAAACAAAATCCACATCTCCCCAGGAGGCATTTGCTTGGGGAGGCTTATTTGGAGAAGGGATCCTGCAAACCTGCCACAGGTAGAGGGGCTGGGGCTCAGCCAGTTTGGTGCACAAGAATATCTCTTATTCCCCTGGGATAAAACTGGGTTTGGACTTGGAAAATCCTGAATTATGGCAAATCGTGGTTTAGCCAATTAACTCAACACCATCCCAGGGGACTACTTAAATTAGCCCAGAGAGCTGATGAGGCAAAGGGCCCATGCCAGAGGGGGGAAGAGATTTTGCTGAGCCGAGTTCCCTTTTCTCAGCATCTCTCTAATTCCCACTCAAGTCACATCCTTGTTCCCTGCCTCAGTTTCCCTACCAGCCCCGGGGGGATTTCCTCCCCTGCCTCAGTGCCTGCCCATGCTGGGGTTCCCCAGAAAGCAGCACAGAACAGCTTCAATCTCTGCCAGAAGAAATCTTCTACATCATTTTTCAGTACCACCAGTTTAATTAGAGATTCTCCCCGAGCAAATGACGCAAGCAGCCTCTCTTTTCCCCACCTCCCCTCATATACCACTTGCATTTTCTTCCCTGCCACTTGCCTTATTTTGCTTCTAAATAAAGGTGAACCACACACCTCATGCCACGAGGTTTCTGAGAGCAAAACTCGTATGGGGAGAGGGATGGAGCATCCCCACATGCAGGGGGCATCCGGGCACTGAGAAAGAGCTGAGCAGAGGCCATGTATGGTGGTTTTCTTGATAGTGGGGTTTTCTCCAGCCACAGCCATTCTGGAGACCATGGGATCTCCCTCCACTCCCCAAGCTGCATCTCACCCACTCTGGAAAGTTGGGAGTGGAGGATGCTTTGCACTGGCTGCGTTTTCTCCCTGCCCAGGGAAGTCAGGATGGAAAGAGTAAGACACAGAACGGTGTTTTCCAGCCAAGACATCAAAAAACTGTCATCCAGGAAGAAAGTGAATTATGGAATCACAGACTCCTCAGACAATCTCATTCCACCCCCTGCCATGGGAAGGGACACCTTGCCCTAAGTGGTTCCCATTCTCCCATTTTGCTCAGGGAAGCTCTGGGAATGCTGAGACACCCAGAGCCATGCACAGACTCAACCCCAGGCTGCCCCACACATCCAAAACCTCCCTGCCAAGAGTTCCACCCCACGAGGCATCCCACAGCTGGGGCCTCCAGCAATGCCAGCAGACCTGCACAGCAGCAGGAGGGGTATGGGGAGGATTGTCAATATTTGCCCACTTGGGTGTCTCCAGAGGAGGGGCTCCACTGAGGCTGCACAGCCATAAAAGGTGTGACTGGCAGCACCTCGGGCTCACCAAACCCCAGAGCTGCCACTGCCAGAATGAAGCTCCTCTCTCTGCTCCTCTTCTGTGAGTATCCCCTGCCAGCTCCCATCCCAGGAGAGCTGCCAGGTCCTGTCCATACACAGCTGGGGAGGGTGAAATGGTCATTTCTGCTGTGGAAAGGTGGGATGGGAGGTTGCTTTTCCTGGTGTTCCTAACCCCCCATCTCCAGTCCTAGGACTGACCCTTGCCAGCTGCAACTTGGCCCAGTTTGCATTGATGATTAAGCAGAAGACCGGGAAATCGCCGCTGGACTACAACGGATACGGCTGCTACTGCGGCTGGGGGGGATCCAAACAGCCCGTGGATGCCACTGACAGGTAAGCTGGGGCCTGGGGAAGGCAGAGAAGTGCCCCCAGCCCTCCTCACCTCCCTGGGTACAGCGAGGAAAATCTTGTTCCTGCTCCTGGGGGTGGAAATAGCAAAGAGAAAATAGTTGCTTGTCCTTAAAGCCTCTTTAGAAGCGGTTTAGCAGCAGCAGCCAACAGCAAAGATGTTCGTCCTTGATGTTCTGTTGCACTGTCCCGACTGCCCCCTGCCCTGACCTCGGCTCTCGTGTCCCCAGGTGCTGCCACGCCCACGACTGCTGCTACAAGAAATTGGTTTCCTCCCGCTGCAGCCCCAAAGCGGTCGTCTACCTATACTCCTTCCGAAAAAACCAAATAACCTGCGGTAAGAGCGGGGCGGGGGCACAGCTCTGAGCGGGGAGGCACAGCCACCCACGCTCCTGGGGAGCTGGGCTTCCAAGATCCCCTTCAGACCATCCTGGCCTGGAAACCACACGCAGTGAGGTGGGTGGGAATACAGGGAAAGCGCCAGGAATAAGGCAAATAAATATTTGCTGGATTATGGTGAAGTTTAGAGCTTGGAGACTTCCCTGAGGAGGGGCCTTGTCCTTCCTGAGAGGCCAGACGCGGAGGGTTTGAGGTGACCCTCCCATCCTGGACGGGGACCGGGCACAGCTGCTCTGATTCCCCCTGAGCAAACTCACTGTTCCATGGACCAAAGCAAAGCACATCCCAGTGATCCAGGCAAATATCCACAGACACATCAGAGAGAAAGTGAATTAAGTGTCCCCTCCAGGGCCAGGTAGCTCCACACCCCATGGGTGAGACCCCCAACTCAACACTGGGGCTGCGCACGCTGTGGGGACGGTCCAAAAAACTCTGCCTGACCCTCACACCCTTCACCTGCCTCCATCCCCCCGCAATTTTCTTCCAGGAGCCGGGACTGCGTGCCAAAGAGCAACCTGTGCATGCGACAAGAAGGCGGTGGAGTGTTTCCAGAGGGCAGCCGGGACCTACCGCAAATCCTACGACAATTACCCCAAATCCAAGTGCAAGGGCCGAACACCCTCCTGCTGAACACACCTGCCAGGCCGGGGCTCCAAACCTGCCTGAAACCATCGGAATTGGGGGGTTCTGCCTTCCCCTGTGGCCGGGCAGGACATGGCACAGCCCTGTGGTGCTGAAAAGGTGCCCAGCACCTTTCCCCAGAGCCCTGGCATAGGGAAAACCTGCTCCCCATGGTTAAATAACTCATACAAATGAGGTAAACCCTGCAAATAAAGATCGATTTTAAAAAGAAATTTGTAAATTGTGACCAGCGTTGTGTTTTGGGAATCAGTGGTGGAAGGGGTAGGTAACAGCACGGAGCTTGAGGGTTGGTTTTTTTGAAGAAAATATTTCTTCCCACACACGGTTTTTCTTTAAAAATGACCAGAAGTGACATTTTAGCAGCCAACCAGAAAATCTTAAGAGCTCCAGAGAAAAAAAACGACCACAGAAACAGGAAGTGGCTGCTGCACCCCAACCCCAAACCAGGCTCCAAGCCCAGCTTCCCTCCAGGAGCTCAGCCTCAATCCAGCCCCATCCCACTACTATTGAGTGGTTAAGCAATTAATACTCACTGAAGGCACGGGGGAGTCCAGTGGAGGGGTCTCAGAGGTTTGGGTGGCTCTTTCTTGCAGACAGATGTGTCCTCAGGCTGCAGCTCCCTGCAGCCACCTCGTCCCCCACCACAGCAGCACACGATCCCATATTAGCCCTAATTACCTCCACCAAGCCAGGGCTGGCTGTCCCACAGCCCTGGGCCTGGATGGAGGCACCTCCAGCTGTAATGCTGCCTCTGGAGATGGGCTCTGCCTAAAATAAAGGAGTTTTAAGGGCAATTTCTTTGAGTTCCACCTCAGTGCTGAGGGCTCTTGCCTGACTCTGTTGTTTCATCCCAAGCAACACCCCCACCTCACGTTCCTACAGTAAATGTGGTATTTTTGCAACTCCAAACCACTCACTTCTTCTCATCTTCTACAGCCACTAAAGGATTCTAGAAGCTGAGACAGAGCCAGTGCTGCCCTCTAAGGCTGGTGCTTGCACCCAGGAAGCTCCAAGGAACCACCCCACAGCTCAACACCAGCACAAACCATCTTCCTTTCATCCAGCACTGGGTTGTGGATCGTTCTTCATGCCCAATTTCCCTCCCTGTCTGCAGCTCCCAAAGCTCTGCGGCCATGGAGACCATGGCAAAGCTGTGAGATGGAGCAGGAGGCAGCTCCCAAGTAGGAACAAGGGACAGGAGACATGGAGCAGCACGGGCAGAAAGCCCTTCTCATACACAGACGTGCTTATGGAGGTCAGCCAGAACCTGCCTAAATGCTTAAAACTTCCAGTTCAGCTGAACTCCTGACCTGCAGGGGCAGGGTTTGGGAAAGTAAGTCCAGGGAAGGTGATGGTGGGAGATAGGATGCAGGCAAAGTGGCTTTCCACACCCTCCTGCTGCGTATCGGCCCCTGAGAGGCTGACAGTGACCCTGCTGCAGCAACAGCCAAAACACCCTCAAATTTGTCAGCCAGCAGCTAATAACAAACAGTCATCCTTCTCAAATCCCAAGGGAATATCCAGTGCTTATTGTCTGTCCTCGGCCCGTGGATTACGGAGCACTCAGCTCCACCAAGGAGTAAACACACGCTGTGTATGAATCATGGTGTTGTTCTGCTCTTGTTTCTCGCCTCCCTTCCTCCTCCCAGGAAAATCCACGACCTGTTTACAAAGCAAATTCACTTCATAAACTGAGTTCTGTGAAGAATGTTGCACAAAGATTCCCTAAGGAAAAAAATATACATTGGGAAGGTGGAAATTTCAACAGGAAAAACTTGAAACAGACAAAATCAGGTTTAACATCTTTGGATACAGAATGGCTGTGCAGGCACAAAGCTTTCTTGGCAAGATAAAGGGGATTTGACCGGTTTGTCAAAATTTATGAGCCCAACACATCAAGAGTTTATTTTAATCCTATTACACTTGGAAATTAAAGCATTTTCAGTCCAAGATCTGGTTCCAGGTATCAGAGGCCATGAGCTGCTGGCCAGTCTCTCCCTCTGCTGTAAGTGCTGCTGTTGCAGAACCTGCCTTTCATCCTGGACATGATGGGGTGAGGTTTGAGTTCCCTCCTGAGCCTCCAGGACAACTCCCTTCACAGCTCTCTTATTCTCCAGGCAATAACAAATCCCTTATCAGCTCTGGCTCCAGAGGACAAAACCCCAATTCATTAAGATCAAACCTCTTATTCACAGTACACAACTGCAAATTCTTATCTCTTCAAACCTGCAGAACACACCTGCCTTTCAGGCCAAAATACAGGACAGGGCAGGACACAGGTGACACATTCACCTGCACTGCCTTCCCAAACCTGCTGTCACAACTCATCACCCCCTGAAGGAAGTTGCACTTTCTCTCCTCTAACCTGTGACTCACCTCTCTTTCCACTACTGTAAAAATGACTGTCTTGGAGAAACAGGAATTCCTACACCACCAGTTCTTCCAGGAGAGCTCCTTTCTTTTTATTCTTCAAGTAACAGCAGCAGAGCACACCAAGTACCAGCTCAGTTCTTGGCAGTTCAGTAAAAAAACCCCATTTATATTTCCGTGCTGATTCATAAACTTCAAAGCACAGACAGAATTTTTTCAAATGCAATGCTCCTTACTTTTAAAAGATCCCTTTCACCTCTGCCCTGGCTGATGAGGTGTCTCCTGTGTGTAAGTGCACATGTGCTTTCTTCAAGCTTAGTGCTTGTTACAAGCCCGAAAACCTGAATGGAGCTGAAACCCTGTGAGCCATAAATCAAAGGCTGAGTCCCACAGTCCTTTCACCTCGATCCAAATTCTCAGCCCTACAGTGGAAAACATCCCAGGAGTCAAGCTGTACATCCTACTTGGTGACCTCATCAAAATGGAATCTAAGATGAAAAAAAATCCTACCCTGGAAAAAAGCTTGGTGTATGAGGTGAAACAGGCAGGTTTCCCAGGGATCACTGCTGCTTGGAAGCTTGTTCCCAGGACTCTTGGTCCTTTGGCTATACTAATTTCATTCAGAGCTCAACACCTATCAAGCTCCTGGCTTGGACTAAAGCCCTGGAGTAGCCCAAAAACTCTGGAATAGGGCAAAGGGGACAAGATTCCAGGTGTCCAAGTAACAGCACTCCCCAGAAATCTCATGCCTGTTCCTGTCCCATTGTACCAGATCGGGTGAATCAGCTCTGCAGTCTCATGAGTCCACTGGGATTGTTGTTTTGGGTGGGGTTTTTTCCCCCTCCAGGTCTCAGCTTAAAGGAGCTGATCCCAAACCTCAGCGAGCATGGACACAGCAATCCCAATCTCCCTCCATGTGTTAATCACTTCTAAACCAGCCCAGTGCAAAGGCAGCAGTTCTAGTGAGATTAAAACTTGTCACTGCATTCCTGCATGGCAAAGAAAAGAGCAAGGTCATGTTTGAGACAGTGCTGGCTGACACACTTTGCTTTGGAAAGGATTCTGGGACTCTGTTCCCTTACTTTATTTGAATTTAAATAGAAAAAGGCCCACCAGGGATATTCCTGAGTTGAGATTTGTTAAGCTTTCCCTGACAGCAAGGTAAAATAAAGCTCCTCCAAGCATAACCAAATTAAAAAAAAAACAAACAAACAAAAAAAAACCAGACACATCAAGAGATGTCAAAACAAATCTGACACCGCTGTGTGAAGAAAAGGTTCTCACCTTCATCTAACTTCAAGATTATAGACCCAAGTCTCTACTTCCTGTTAAGTTCAAACAACTCTTCTCACCACAGGCTGATGCAGAATCAATGAGCAATTGTCCTCCCCCCAAGCACAGGACAAGGAAGTTCTCTCATGCTTGGAAATCCTGGTAGAGACAGATTTTAAGATAACAGTGGGTGCCTGGAAATTCTCCCAGGGGGAATTTCGTCTTCATCAGTTTTATTTTGCTTTTCTCAGCAGAGCACTGAGTCATATGTTTAGGGCTGCCATGGCCTTCACCAGGGTGACGTGGTTGGCCGGGTCTGTCTCTGTCCTGCTGTCTGCACCATCCCTCTTGGTGGCCAGGACCTTCTGCCTGTGTCTCTCCTCTTGCCGCTTCTTCTTCTCCAGCCGCTGCTGCTCCTTCCTTTGTTTCTTGGCTACCTGAAAGGGAAGGATGGAAACACAAAGTTCAACCCACACGTGTTCTGCTCAGCTGAGGAAAAGCAATAAAGGAGATACCAAGGCAGCTGCCAGAGGACATTCCTAACTATTTATCAGGGTTTTACTCTGAGTTGTTTTGGGAAGAGTGCCACATGTCACCAGGAAATGTCTGTGGCAGAGAAGTCACAGCTGCAGCAGTGACAAAACGCAGGGAGCAGAAGCTCTCTTTTAACTGAAAGGAGAAGGGAGTTGCTGAGTAAGCAATGCTGAGGCATCCCCCAATCATTGAAAGGTGCTCATGCTGCTGCCAACCCCCTCACATACCTTTGGGTTTCTGCTGGCTCGGTTCTCTTCCCTGGATCCAGCCCGTCCCTTGTCGTTTTCCATTTCACCTTGATGTAAGTTCTGATTTCCAAAGATTCTTGAACCACTTCCGTTCTCCTCCCACAGTGTTCTGCTGCAGGACTTCTGCTCCCTGCCCGGGGGCTCCTGCTGCTCCTCAGCACCTGCCAACAGCAGAGGTTTTCCTCAGACACGCTCTACCCAGGAGCTGCTGCACTGTCTGCCAATTGCTTCTCCCAAAGTCCTGGGGTTTTTTGGAAGCTGGACTGAAGCTGCCCTCACTGCCAACCTTCCTGAGCACAGCAGGCTGAGGTGGCAGCACACAAACCCCACCTGCCCTGTTTCTGTCCCCAACACCAACGTCACGGTCACCCGAAGCCGCAGGTGACAAACTGTGCACTCACCTATTCCTTCCGCTTCCTTCACTTGCACGATGGCAAATATTGCAGATTCCACGTTGTAATCCTCCCCTTCCAGAACGTGCCTCACTAAGTCAATGTCCTGTCCACAAGAGGAGAAGGAGAACACTGAGGAAGTTCAAATCTCTGACCTACATTCACTTAACAACACCTGCACCACTGAGAGGGGGCTGCTGCTTTTATGATCATTCAGTTGGTCTGTGCTTCATTTCTGAAAGGGTGAGGGGGAAAACCTTAAATTCCTGAAGGTATCAGGAAAAAGGAATACACTGTTTCAGCATAAGTTTCCCTCTTGGCCCTTTCTGTTCTGGGCACCTGCACAGTGCCAAGAGTCACAGATTATCCAGTTATCTGGGATCTGCAATGCCCCCAGAGGATTTCAGAACTTACAGGATTTGTTTCCAAGTGAATTTTACGAGAGCTGCATGCCAAACCTTCCAAAATTATTAGGCATCCACAAAAAGTAGGTATTTCACCTGCATTGAAGGGTTGATTCTAGGATGAGCTGCACCCTGATTGATGGCTGTGGTACTCAAGTTTGTCCAAGACGAGTGCTTTTTAGAATTTTTCCCAGGACTCTCATGCATCAAGGAGGTTTGAACATTAAGCACAGAAAGGCTCCTCGATACCTACTGAGCACCCAGTTGCACTGCACACTTTTTGTACAGCATCTTCCACCTCCACTTCAGTCTCATCTTCAGAGTCACCCTTCTGTGGCTTCACTTCCTCTACCTTATTTGAATCGTTCTTGCAAAGCATCTGAGGAAGAGCAAAGCCCAGCAGATTACACAAGCAGACAATCAAAAAAAATCTGACATCCTAATAGAAGTAATTATCATTGCACACTTTTCTTGATCCTGTGTCAAACCATCCTGGAAACCTGTGTAACTTCCACCACCGAGAGTTTCCCTCATCTCCTGCACTACTGAACAAACTCCAGTGTGCTACAGCATCATGAATCACAATAAACAAGCTTTTAAATGGATTACTTTTAATACAATACCACGCCTCAGCTGTGTGCAGAGAACCTCACACACAGCACAATTAATCCTCAACATCAAAAAGGGAGATATGAAGAGGACAACTGCATCCAGCTGTTGCCTTTCCAGCTCTTTCCTCCCTTCCCTTTGTTTTTCCATTTGAGGTGCATGATTATGTCATTTAGATGAGACTGCTCCCAGACAATCTCATCTAAATGAGATCACATCACAGCATCAGCTTTGGATTAATTTCCAGCCCAGAGGCTGAAATCCTCCACGGCCCCTCCCAGGAGAGCCGGCAGCATGAGCTACAACGACCTCAGGGCTCTGTTATCCCAGCACGACACAGAGACCCAGCTCTTCCCTCCATCCCAAATGAGAATGGAAATCAACTGGCAGCATTCATCAGCTCTGTCTGTCACCCACAGCCTGCTCGTTCCGCCACAACCAACCTCCATCCGAAGATAGGCCGGGGCTTCCGAGTCGTCGTCGATCCTCCTGACGCTGTCGTAGTGCTCCCCGTACCGGTACGCGATGTGCAGCTCCCTCGCGTCGCTCCTGTCCGTGCCCCGAATCTCAATAAAAGAAGCAAACAGCAAATCAGGATTTGGAATCAACTCCAGCGCCAGATTTTTCGAAGTATTCATTTTTTGTAGCGACGGCAAGTGCCGTGAAGGAAGCGAGTACGTGGTTGCTGGAGCATTTGAGAGAGGAAGAGAAGAAGAAGGTTTGAAAGCCAGATGTAAAATATCGGGCAGTTACATCAGAACAAACAAAACGTGGGATGAAAATATTTTTGTGGAAAGCTCAGAACTATTTCCTAAACTTTCCACAGGAGCTATCTGATCATCTTCCCAGAACCAACTTCAGCAACAGCTCCCAGGGAATGCATCATGTCACTGTACCCTCAAGGATGAGGGAAGAGAGGCCATTCAAGTGACAGCAACATTGGGCAAACAATCACTCAGAGTAAATTTCGATCTGCAGCTGGGACAAGATGCTGTTTTAACAGCATTCCAAGTGGCTGTGTTTTGTTTTTAAAAGAAAGCCAATCCATGAAAATGTATTAACTCCGTTCAGGAGCGCTGTAAACAACCAAATGTTCCTTTGCTTTGTCAGCACCAAGTTACAGCAGTTTCCACAGAAAATTCCTGCTCAGTATTATCTGTACTGATGCGAGAATCGTTCCTACCCCGATTATCAGTGTCTCAAACTATTAGATAAGAGTTACACAGCATTCCAGCTCCTGCCAGGAATGCAGAAAACCCCACTGCACTTGCAGACCAGCTTGGCCTGACCTGCCAGCTCGAGTCCAAAGACCCGACAGCTCGCCTGGAGCAGACGTCAGCAAGCAAAGGACCAGAACTCCTTGCTTTAGGGCTCCAGAGTTTCCCAACCCTTTTACGTCTGTGACTTGCCTTATCTCAGCTCCCAGACCACACACCAAGTCACCCTCCAGCCGAGTCTGCGGTCTGTGCTGCACTAATGACTTCAGGTTTTCCAACAAATAATTCTCCATTCATCTATTTTGCACTTGCTCACCTTCAGGTTCCAACTCAACATTTGGTTATACTTAACTCCTGCTTTTCATCCTATTAAATTATTCAAATGCTGAAACTTGGTCGGATTCATTTCAAACATTTCTCCTCTGCCAGAGCTTGAGTAGGTATCTAACAAATCCCAAAGCTCTTGAAAGATTATTCTGAAAATAAGCCAATTTAGCTCTCATTAGAGAAGCCTCTTTCCACTCTGGAGTGGGCCCAGAGGAAGCCACCAAATTGATTTAGAGGGATGGAGCAGCTCTCCCATGAGGAAAGGCTGGGAGAATGGGGGTTGTTCAGCCTGGAGAAGAGAAGGCTCCAGGATGACCTAATTGTGACCTTCCAGTGCCTGAAGGAGCCAACAGGAAAGATGGAGAGAGACTGTGGACAAGGGATGGAGAGACAGGACACAGGGAATGGCTTCCCAATGACCGAGGGCAGGGTTAGATGGGATATTGGGAAGGAATCCTTCCCTGTGAGGGTGGGCAGGCCCTGGCACAGGGTGCCCAGAGCAGCTGTGGCTGCCCCTGGATCCCTGGAAGTGTCCAAGGCCAGGTTGGACAGGGCTTGGAGCAGCCTGGGACAGTGGAAGGTGTCCCTGCCCACGGCAGGGGGTGGCACTGGATGAGCTTTAAGGTCCCTCCCAACCCAAACCAACCTGGGATTCCGGGATTCTATGAACACACTGAGACTGGTAAGTAAATGAGAGCTGCAGATTAAAAACAGAGGGAAAAAAGCCAACCTGTTATCCAAAAAGCCAATAAAATAACCTACAAATCTCAGCTAACTTGAGTCTATGGTTGGACTCCATGATCTTAAAGGTCTTTTCCAACCTTACCAATTCTATGATTTACAGTCACTATCAAAAAAAGTTAAGGGGTGTTCAAAGCCCGAAAAATTCCATGCAGAGATGTCCACCTGCAAAGAGCTTTTTGTGACATTACAACTACTCACAGTTCTCTTTGCTCACACCCTTCTCAAGGGCCTGAGACAACCCTCCACCAACAACACTGCTCAGGCAAGACAGAACCTCATCGCAAACTCTGTACTGACACCCTAGAATGTGAGAGGAGATTAAAGAACCAAGGTTTTCAGAAGGACATCAAAATCTCAGTAAACTGTAACGCTGAGTAACAACACACGAAAACCACTCCTGTGACCTCCCCTGCAAGGTCACTGCCCCTGCACAGGAGCTTCACCACCTGTCCCACTGGCCATGGCTGCCTAGAAATGACAGTTTAAACTTGTTTGAGTTCAGGAACCCACTTGATGCTGTTTTAAATGCATTTAAGACGTCACTGACAGCTTTCATCCGGTTTTTTATCTTTATTGCCCTGTTTCATCTATATACTTCATTGGTTCTGTCTGTAAATAGGGGCCAGAAACAACCTTGACTTGAATACAGGTTCTCACTTGCTCAGTGACCAGGCAGACTGAGCATGGACCCGTTCCAGTGTGGACTTGCCATGGAAAAAACCACCAAAAAGAGAAAATGAGGGACCTGATGGATTATTTGTTTCAGTGCCTCTCTGTCAGAGGAAACCACACCACAAAGTCCTTTCCAGGAGCTGATTAAACATCACTTTAAGGTTTTAAAACTTCTTTTAAAACCTCATTTCTCCATCTGTCAGAAACCTTGGCATTCCACATCCCAAGCAGAATTGATGGAGCTTCACTCCAAAACAGTGCATGCCCTGCTGTACATTCATTTCCATCTTCCTGAACCTTATTGTACAGGTTTCCTTAAGCCTAGCTCAAATTCCAGGGGGCTGATCCCCCAGAGGGCTGTGCAGCCCTTCAGAAGGCCTCACCAGGTTGGAGAGATGGGCAGGGAAGAACTGTCTGAAGTTCAACAAGGGCAGATGCAGGTCCTGCCCCTGGGGAGGAACAACCCCAAGTACCAGCACAGGCTGGGGGTGACCTGCTGGAGCAGCTCTGCAGAGAAGGACCTGGGGGTCCCACGCTCAACGAGCTGTCCTGGAGCCAGCAGAGTGTCCTGGGGGCCGGGAGGCCAATGGGATCCTGGGGGGGCACAGGGAGGAGCATTGGCAGCAGGTCAGGGAGTGACCCTGTCCCTCTGCCCAGCCCTGGGAGGCACCTCTGGGGTGCTGTGTCCAGCCCTGGGCTCCTCAGGACAGGAGGGACATGAAGCTCCTGGAGCGGGGGCAGCAGAGGAGAGGAAGGGCCTGGAGCATCTCCGTGCCCAGGAAAGGCTGAGAGAGCTGGGGCTGTTCAGCCTTGTGAGGAGGGAAACAGGACCAGATGATCCACTGGGGACCCCTCCAACCTGACCCATTCCGGGATTCCTACCAGAAAACTCACCACACATGCAGTCTGATCTGCAGGAGACAGAGCATGGCACTGAAGCTCACAGCTTCAAACCCACCTAAAACACGCTGCTCTGCCCCCATATACCCATCTTTCATGCATTCAGTTTTCTCTCTTTCTCCTCCTAGCCAAAATCTGGAGTGTTCCCCCTCTTTAAAAACCAAGCACAGCTCTGCACCATGCCCAGCTCATTGCAGCTACTGCTCTTTTTACATAAATCAGTAATTTTCCACACTATTTAGATCCATCAAGTAAAAATTAGGCCAAAATGCAGAAGCTTTATTTCTCACCTGCCACAGCGGAGCGTTGAGCTGATGAATAACCACATTCATCTGATTGTTCCTTGCAAAGGCCACAATAGCATCATTGCCAGCAAAAGTACCAGGCTTGGCCAAATTGGCAACTAAAGGAAAAAACATTCACAAGAGTTGAAACCTGATTTCTGACACTTCCAGAAGCAGTGGAGGGACAATGAGGGGTGAGATTTCAACAGGAGCCCAAGAAATTCTGGAAGGGAAATCCCACCTGTGAAACAGTTGAGTGTTGAGGCGAGGATTTGGCAGCAACAGAATTTAATACATTTAAATGACCACAGAAATCTCTAAAATGGGCACTACACCCTTAGGCTAAGCAAGGTCACTGGCTCTGTTAGCTCAGAAGGCAGGGTGCCACATACTAAGTGGCCAAACCACTTCCATGCATCATCTGGCACATCAAAGGCTGTATTCACCTCTGCTTTGGATCTTCCCCTGGGTTCCCAGTAGGAAATACTGAGTGCCAAGGAGAAAGAAACCCAAAGAAATCAGCCACTCACCAAAATAGCCAAATACCCACCAGTATTCAAGGAGAACTAGACAATTTTTCTTAAGTTCCTTTTGAACTGTATTCAAGGAGAACTAGACAATTTTTCTGAAGTTCCTTTTGAAAACACCTAATTTTCACTTCTTGCCTTTTTGGTCTCTCTTTCCTTCCCCAAGCTTCTCCTAAATTTAAATAATTTCCAGGACAAATTCAATGCGGATTAAACAGCTCGCCTTTCCACAGCATCACAACAGCCATAAGTGTAAAATCCCTGCTTCTAAAAACTAGGGAGCATCCCTGAGGTAGTCCTGGGATGAGGAACTGGTTAGTAAGGAGCTGCTCTAAGGAGATGCAACCCCGTGACACAAGGACGCCTGCCAGGATGTCCCACGGAGCCCATACCATGCTTGTCAAAGGGCACATCATCCTCCACGAAGGGCTCGAAGTCCCCGCGCTGCCTCACCATGTACTCCACCGTCTCCTGGCGGTGCCGCAGGTGGTTCCGGGAGTGCCCCTCCAGCTGGTCCCCCAGCGCCCGGAACAAGCAGTTGCTGCCGGGAGGGAAATGATGAGTGGGTGCGTCTGAGGCAGCAGAAGAAATGCGGGGTCCAAGGGAAAGGGCTGTGCTCGTTCTGCCCAGTTCAGCCAGGATATGAATGCAAAGGAGCACTCAGTTCCCTGTGCTTCGGATGGCTGGGTTTGAGTGATCGTGTCATGGTAAAACTGCCGGGCCAAACTGTCTTACAGACACCAGACAAGTGACATAACGCAACAAAGGACAAACCAAAGACCCACCGAGCCACTTCTCAGCAGAAACGTTTACTTCCCTTCCACCTCATGGAAAATAAGGGGGGGGAAAGTGTTCCATAAGAACATTTATGGACCTTCCTATGCTCTGTCCAGCTGGACAGTGCAGCCCTCCACCCCCTGGGCACCAGCGGCGGGACTGGCCGAGCCGTCAGGCCCTACAGAACGGCAGAGAACAGCAGAGATCCCTGAGGGGTACAGCGGGGAAATCCTCACCCCTGCGGAGCACCGGGCCCACTCAAGCGGGAGAGGAGAATCCTCGGCCCCCGGGACACGGGCTCCCCACCCCCGGGAGCGATGAAAGCCCACGGCCCCGGGGACACGGGCTCCCATCAGCCGGGGAGAGGAGGAAGCCCTCAGCCTTCAGGGTAAGTGCCTGGGGAATGGCCGGCCCCGGGGTTGCTGGGGACACCCGTCGCGGCGCTCACCCATCTCCCGGCACCTCCCGCAGCTTGAGGCCGAGAGCCCGCAGCTGCCCGGCG
>VXBT01009374.1:52711-106038 GCA_013400235.1 Oriolus oriolus | reverse complement strand
GGGGGCCGGTCCGGCGGGGGGATGCCGGGGCCGCCGGCCCTTCCTGGCGCCGGCAGCGGGCCGAGCCTTGGCCGCCTGTTTGCGGGACATCCCCGCCGGGGCCACCGCGCCTGCGACACCGGGAGCGGGTCACGTGACCGGGGCACCGGGAGCGCGCCACGTGATCACTGCACCGGGAAGGGGTCACGTGAGCGCCCCCCCGCCCGGGGATGCCTCGAGAAGGAGGAGGAGGAAGGAGAAGGAGAAGGAGAAGGAGAAGGAGGAGAGAGGGAGCAGAGGGGTCCCGGGGGGGGGAACTGAGGTTGGGGATCGAAAAGCGGAAGCGGCGAAGGGAAGGACGGCGCAGCCAAGCGCCGGGAGCGGCAGTCCGGGGGGAAGGGCTGGGGAGGCTGCGGAAAGCAGCGCCACAAATCACTAACGTTGTACCAAAAGCTGCCGGATTCCGGCTAATTGGCCTCCACTGCTAATTGTGCTCCTCCGCCCAGGAACATTTCCCTGCTGCCCAGCACAGCTCCCGGCCCTCACGGGTGGGCGCTTTCTGCTGCCGCTCTACAGCAGGACACGCCACTCCGGACCGCGTCTGTTCAACCTCGAATCACCGCTGCGAAATGAACTCCCAGCACATCGGGGAGCTGAGCAGATGCACTACCCGCGAGGTGGCACCAGGAGAACAGGGCTGAGAGCAGCGGCGGGGCACGAGCGGAGCTGAGACAGCAACGAGTAATTAAATGTGATAAGTGTAATAAACTGAACCTCCGCGTCTTGCTTCCTCTAGCACTGAGGGAGGCTCCTCACAGGATGCTGGAAAAGGGGCAGGCACAGCAAGATGGGCGATTTGTCTGGAGCAGGGCTTTTGGGGCAGGATTTCCTGCCATCCTCGTGCTCCTCGGCTCTTCCACTTGTCCCACAGCAGGGAGTTTAAAGGAGTCACCCAGCAGCAGCACCCACCAAGGCATCGCCCTGCCCGTGACTGGTTTTCTCTGCTGATACTGTGACAGAAGGTGCCCGATCCTGTCACAACTGCTGCACATCGGCCAAGTCCAGAGGAGGCCAAGATGATCGGAGGGATGGAGCACCTCTCCCATGAGGAAAGGCTGGGAGAAATGGGATTGTTCCATTTGGAGAAGAGAAGCCTCCAGGGTGACCTACTTGCAGCTTTTCAGTACCTTATGGGAGCTGACAAGAAAGATGGAGAGAGACTGTGGACAAGGTCCTGGAGTGCCAGGACAAGGGGGAATGGCTTCCCACTGCCAGAGGGCAGGGTTAGACGGGATATTGGGAAGAAATTCTTCCCTGTGAGGGTGAGGAGGCCCTGGCACGGGGTGCCCAGCGAAGCTGTGGCTGCCCCTGGATCCCTGGTAGTGTCCAAGGCCAGGTTGGACGGGGCTTGGAGCCGCCTGGGACAGTGGAAGGTGTCCCTGCCCATGGCAGAGGGTGGGACTGAGTAAATTTTAAGGTCCCTTCCAGCCCAAACCAATCTAGGATTCTATTAATTTCTAATTCCTAACTCAGAAGGCACATCCAAACAGCTTTGTGAGGAACACTAACAAAACAAAACAGTCCCAGGAATACAATGAGAGGCTTCACATCACGATGATTTTGAAGTTGTATACTGTTTTTATGTTCCTCTTGTCCAGAGTCAGGACAACCTGAAGCACAGCTCAGCACAGGGAGAAGCTCACAGGAGTAGCCCCAGTATCTTCTGGGACGTTTGGCTTCTGGCACGTGAGGATTTTACTCAGAACGACACAACTGCTCTTTTATATCTATTTCCTGCTATAAACAATTCCATACACGGCATTTCATAGAAACACATTTTCTTACGCAAACACACTAAAAGCGGGAAAACAGTGTGAGTACATAAACTGATTGCAAATGATTAATGAGACAGTAATTAGCCTGAGGAGCATTAACGGGCTGTGGGCAATTCAGATAAGCACAAGGCACGTGCCAGCCAGGGAGCATCACTCGTGACACCAGGGACAGAGCGGAGCCTTCCAGCACAAAAGACAAAAGACACAGACAAGTCACCCCCACCCACTGACAGAACACAGAGCAGACAGACATGGAGCACAGGTTCATCCCAATTGGTTTTACAGACTTTTTATGTTAGGAGTGTAGTTGTCCCTCTTGGTGTCTGTTCCAACTTCCAACATCTGCAAGGTGGTTTTATATTGTTCTAATAATTAAGAATCAGGAAATTTTAAGACATTTTCATTTTGGACATGGGAACTGACAGAGCAAATCTGAAGCTTCTAAAGTATTGTAATAGTTGGAAGTCTGTTTTCCACTTTCCCAGATCTTTTTAACAGCATGGACTTGCTGACAAAGAGTGATGTGAAATGCAAAAGAAAATTCTCTTTTTAAAGATAAATGAGTCTTGCAGTTCACCAGCCTACTTCTTGCACTTTGATACCAACTTCTGCAACTGAGAGATACTCAGGCTCCTAAAATTTGGGGTCATCCGAAAGTCCATGAAGCACCACTACATGCCACATCAGCAGAAACACAGCAGTGCTCAGGCACTTTGACGAAGTTTGCTTACGACAAACCTTCTATTTCTCAGCAAGTAAGAACAAGCTCTTCTCACCTCATCCCCCCCTCCAGCGAGTTCATGAGATTAGAGCCTTCCTGAACTCCTCGCCCTCCTCAGCTGCAGTTGTTTCATTTCTTTCTGCTGCTCCTCTCTGGGAGGGAGGGGCTGGGACATGGGGGCACAGACAGTTTGAGCATTCAGGTGCACTTGAGGCTACCAGTGTGGTACTGTGTGTCTTCTGCTGGTAACACTGACCTCATCTGGCTTTTTGGGATTAGTGATCCCTCCCTTCCTTCTTTCATTCCTTCCTTCTATGGGATTCTTGCTGAGAAACCTATTTTACTCCTCAAATAAAAAAACACAAAGAAATTAGAGACTGAGGGATTTTGTTCAGGTATTTTTCTCAGATGAAATGAATATTCACAAAACCACTCAGGAAGGGCATTCCTGAGTGCATGAGGTTGTTTGGTGAATGCTACAGGAAAGAAGATGGTCCCACCATCTAGGACACTAGTCTTGCTTTTAGTTTCCAGATCTCTCTCATGGACTCTGTGAGTCCCTGTGTGAGCCTCAGTCATGCTTCAGTTTGTAGTGGAAGCCCTCCGATGACTAAAACAAACAGGATAAAAGAGTTATCCTAGGATAAAAAAAGAGATACCCTAGGATAAAAGAGTTAATAACAATTGGACATTCAACAGTCAAATTAATAATTTCAATCTCATTCTTCTCTTGGTGCTGTAGGGTAGTAAGTATTTCTAAACCAAGAGCAAACTTCCTACCCAGAGAGCTCAAAACTGGTCATACTTATGCTCTAATCAAAGCACTGCATTCAGCACACCGATGTTAGTAATAGGTAATTCCCCCAAGCCTGTCACTGTCCAGCAAAGCACTGGTTAGAGAACAATGAAATTGCTTTCAACTAAGAGAGTTCTAATTTAATAATAACGGTAGTGTCTGGCTGTCAGAGCGGTCTCCTAATGCCACGGAGTCTGCTTCCGGACAGAAATTGCCCACTGATATTATCAGTCGTTGTAAACTGTCTTGGCTGGGAAGTCAATCATTAACTCTGATCCCCATGTCATAAAAACATCGTATTGTAAGAGCACGACTCGCTTAAGGCTCTCACTAATCCATCAGGCATACAGCAGGAATACAGCAACACATAAAAGGAGCCAGAGACTCGGGAAACCCTTCAGCTAAAGGGAGACAAGCTGCACCAAGGTTTATCTCCATGGAGAAATCCACTGACAAGCCAAACAGGGAAAATGGATCGGCGGCTCCTGGAGTGCTGCAGGCTGAGGCAGACAGTCCTGCGCCCGCGGCGGGAGGTGCTGCAGAAATGAGCAGAGCAGGATCCATAAAACAAAACACAAAACATGAGAAGAGAGCGGGATTCACTGAAGAGTGTACTGAAGAAATGGAGAGACCTTCAGGAACAGAGAGAGACAGTCCTGCTGCCTTTGAACCAGCAGTTTTGGAAGGAGGCTCTCCAAACTCAGAGCCACTTGCTGTGCTAAAGAACACAAACTCTCCCGAAATGAGCAGGTTGGAACTGAACCACCAGTGCTCAGACACAGCCACCCTGGATATGGACTGCATGATCTGCTTCAACAAGTACAGCATCTACAGAGTCCCAAAGCTCCTGGACTGCCAGCACGCCTTCTGCGCCGTCTGCCTCAAGCTGATCCTCAGGAAAGAGAAGAACACCTGGATAGTCACCTGCCCCCTTTGCAGAAAACCCACCTTCGTGTCAGGAGGGCTCATCCGCACACTCCAAAATAAAGAAGACGTCCTGGAGCACTTGGAGAACCTTGATTCAAACCCTGAGGTGCACATCTATGCCATAGGGCTGGACAGCAATAGCTGGACTCAGAGCAGCCAAGACATTTTAAACACAGAGGAAAACAGCTCAGGAGACACCAGCCTGGCTGTGAAGAGACTCGTGCTGCTCCTGCTGCTCGGGGTGATCCTCACCATCCTCATCCTCCCCTTTATGTACTCGGGGAAGGTGAAATGGGTAATTTGTCTCCTGCTTACTTTGGGGTTGGTCATGTCTATGGTGCTCTGCTGCACTCCTAAATTCTGCTGCAGATGCAAGAAGGACTCCCCCAGCTCCTGTGACAAGGACATCCATGTTGTTACTGTTGCCTGAAACAATTAACCTGTGTGTCCTGGAGATAAGGGACTGGACCAACGTGCGCACCGGGCACACCAGCGAGTTGTGGACTTAAAAACAATCTCTCACAGAATAAATTCCACAGTTGTCTGAGCTGGCTCAATGCCAATGCGCAGTGTTGTTAAATCTCATTACTGCAAACAAAATGAACTATTTATATGTTGATATTTATGTGCTTTCCACGCAATTTTTATCCCAGACTAGTAATTGTGTTGGTTTGCTTTTGCTGTTTTGTTCGTGTCTGTGTCCTCTCCTGCTCAGCCCTGCAGGATGTTATCTGCAACACCCTGGAGGTGATGTCCTGGAAAACCCCATGGTTGCTGTTTCCCACTCTCTGAACACACCTTTCCTTGGGACAGTGTGGGAAATAGGCTGCTAAATCAGGGAGTGGGTGTTTAGAAGAGAGTACTTTTAACCCAGATTATCACCTTAATCCCTGGCAGGGATGGGAAAGGGACTGGGAAAAGGGGATGTCAGTTGCTGCCATTTTAAGTTACACACAATATTGGAGAGGAAGAGGTAAAATCAACACTCCTAATCTTGAGTCTGTGGCTTGCAAAGGGCAAGGCTCAAAAAACTCATGAGCCTCCAAATTCCCCACATTATTTAGCACAGAAATAGCTCCTCTCACCTGAATTCCTTTATCTGGCTACCTGCACCACCTCTCTTCTTGCCCCCTTCACATTGCCCTTGGAGATGCTCACAGAGGTAAACAGAAATCTATCAACTGCTGCACCACACCGCATGTGATATTTTTTAATTGAATGTCTCCATTAAATAATATTGATTGTTCATTGACTTCTTTGTTTCAATTCCTCATGGACAATTAATGTCAAAACAATTCCCATTTTCCTTATTAACAGGAATTGCAGCTGAGTAAGTGTATTAGGGAGTCTGCACAGCTGAATTGGTGAGTAAAGCAAAGCAATAATGTGTTGGCGTATTCCTTCATTTAAAAAAATACTTAGTTGCTAAAAAAATACCCTGAAACCCAACTAAAATTAATTTGAGGGAAAAAAATAGATTTCTGTAGTTAAACTGCATGTTTAAGAGTGTCAGGGATCTCAGGAGACCTTGGATCAGGTAAATATTTGTGCTTGATAAGACTGGACACTGATGTCCTGCAGTTGCTCAGTATACAAACATACAGAGTGTCTCACAGCACATAAAACAGATTAGACTAAGAGAGTAGGAGCTCTTGTGCTCCTAAAGTCTTGGAAAATACAGGTTTGTTTTCTGCCAGGAACAGGAGCTTTCAGGGGAAATAAATCCTTTGGGTTTTCTCCTCTCTTTGGACAGGAACAGGCTTATTGCAGAATACATATGACATTTGCTAATAACCAACCAGAAAAAAAGCTTTCCACCTGGGAAAAGGCAGGTAGTTTTAAACCCAAATACTGTATTGTTCCAAATAAAAAGACTGGATCAGATATTTAGTTGCACTGGAAATAATTCCAGACACCCTGGGCAGGTCTTTCAGCTCACAGACAAGTGAGTCTATGAATTCTTATCGAGTTCCCTTCACCAACACCAGTGGGTGACTGGTACTGTAAAGGTTTGTAACAAATATTGGCCTGAACAGATCACTCACAAGGGATCCTGCCAGCCCATGTGTGTTTTAAGCACATGGGTGTGAAGAAATGAAAACAGAATGATCATGATCAGTAAAATCTGTTGTTATCACCCTGCCCTTACAAGAGTTGTTTCATTACACCACTTTCTACAGAGCCAAAAAAAAAAAGGCCAGCAGGAAAGGGCAGCGTACAGAAGTGTGATTTCCAGGGAGAGACTGGCCCTGTGAAAGAATCCCTATGGATCCATACAGTTATGGAGCAGCACCTTCCAAGTTCCACTGAAATGTTTTTCAGCCCGAGAGCCACTATCACCCAGGTGATGGTAGTCATGAGGCTCTGGAACCTGGTATCTTTTGAACAGATTCCCATCTGACAAGATAAGGCTCAATAACCATGCAAGACTTTGAAGCAGCAACTAAGTTTATAGAGAAAAGGCTAATGGGATTATATTCCTATTCCAAAATGTAAAGGATTTGCTTGTACTCAGGTTCAATTCATCCCGGTCATTTTGTTAAGAAAGTTTCAGCTCTGAAGTCCTGTGTCCTGCTTACCTTACCTGGCTAGCTCCTGTTGTCGGATAGTGACTGGGTAACACACTGTAGCCTGAGAGAGAGGGAATTATAATGAGAAATGGGCCTAGGCAGCATCCCCTCATCCCTCGCCATCCCCTCATCCCTCGTCATCCCCTCAGCACTCTCCATGATCCCGGGGTCAGCTCGGTTGGTTGGAGCACGGTGCTGACACCACCAAGATCGTGGGTTTGATCCCCTTATGGGCCATTCAGTTTATGAGTTGGACTTGATGGTCCCTGTAGGTCCATTCCAATTCAGAATATTCTGTGATCCCCTCAGCTCCCTCCATCCCCTCGGCGCTCTCAAATCCCCAGTCCCCTCCATCCTACAGCCCAGCGCAGCTGCACCCGCCCTACGCACTTGGCTGCGCCGATGGCGCAGTGCCGGCGGGAAGGCCGGCCCGGGCAGGAAGGGGCGGGCGCCGGCGGCGGTAGTCGGTGCTCGGTTCCCGGTTCCCGGTGCTCGGTGCTCGGCCGGGCCGGCAGCAGGTCGGGGCCGGGCCGGGGGGTGGGAGATGGCTGGGCGGAGGCAGCGCCGCGGGCTGAGGGGCGAGCGGGCGGGACGGGACCCTCCCCTCCCTCCCCTCAGGCCGTTCCCTTGCTCTGGGCGCTCCTTCCCTCCCCTCAGCGCGGTCAGGAGCCCCGCTTTCCGTAAATAAGTTTATATTATATATAAGTTTATTGTATTCCGTAAATAAATCCGCCTGTGCTGGATCAGCAGAGACTTCAGACGTGAAGGACTTGTGGTAAAAGTGAACACGGGCAGCTGTGGCGGTGTCCGCCCTCACAGCTTCCCCAGCTGAGGTGGTGCCTTCACGCCTCTTAATGTGCTGTTCCCTCTCCGCAGCTTTGCTCACTGCACTGTGAGGACGTCTCTTCTCAGCCGCTGCTGTGCAAACCTTAGGATTAACTGAATTAAACACGCTCACTTTTCCAACTACTTAAGCTTTGGGCTTCTCCATGTCTCTGTCCCCTCGGGCTCTGATCCCTGTGGCCCATCTATACTGCATTTAGGTGTTGCATTGAGACAGGACTGAATTAACGGCATTCCGTGTTCATACCTTGTATCTACGAGTTAAAAGCAGAGGCTGTGGTGCTCCCAGCACCTCTGGAGCCATGTGCAGGTCACCAAAAAATCTCTCCTGCCCAAATGTTTCCGCAGTCACAGCACTGTGTGTGATGCATAGCCACAGTCGGGCTGTGCTGTCCCTGCTGTGCCTTACACGGGACTTTTTGGCCAGCCCCGTCTGAGTAATTACCTACAACCGCTTCTCTGAAGTTAATGAGATGCCTCATTAACTTTTGGGGGTTGTGGAGATGATGGTTTGATTGCTTTTGTCGTAGTTTAGGACACACGTCTCTGTTGCCTCTTTCAGCTGCAGGGAACACATGTATCATAGAGCTTTAGATCCCCGAAGGAATTCTCTTTCTGCTTTCCAAACAGGATTGTATGAGCTGCTGTATAAAATACACCACCTCTCAAGAAAACAAAGAGCTTTGTGTGAAAAATGAGAACTGGAAGTCATAAAAAATTCTCTTTCAAGTGGCAGTTCAGATGATGGCAGTGCTGTTGACTGCTGAACCACATTGTTCGAGGCAGGGATGAGAATTCCAGTGCCACAAGACTTAAAAACTTTTGGAATAAATAACTTTTGGAATATTTTTCTTACTCTCAATTCCCTCATCTTGGGTTTGTTTGGCAAAACTCCTTGGCCCAAATTTTCTTCAGTAAATTGCACATTGCCCTTTTTTTACACTGCATATCTGAAAATCCCAAGCCCATTTTTTCCTACATGTTTATAAGGAAAAAGATACCCGTGTAGAGGGAAGTACATTGATCTGAGCATCTTTAGAGCAAAGTCTTCCAGAAACTTTCTCTGGGTATTTTGGCTGCTCAGCACTCTGAATTATTTGTTGCATGGCAGGGGCCACTGTGGTGTTGCTCCATTATTGCTCCATATTTTATGTTATTAGGAAATTAGGTTAAACAGTTGTATTGCTCATGGATCTTTTTTTGTTGTATCACTTTTCATATTAGCCCACGTTAAGAAATAATAAATCTATCAGGGAAGGGGGTTTTGTTTTCAGTGCTGTCTCCCATAATGTGTCCAGAGGTGAGCAGGCATGACAAATAACAGTAAAATTATTGAAACTTTAGCGTTAGATTATTCCTGGGAAAATCGGTCTGGAAGTTTGGATGTTTAGGGTTTCTGAGTGGGAAGGTAGGACAGACACCTTTCCTGGAGGACCATGACAGATGACATGCAGATAATAAAATCTCTTTAAAAAGAGCAGCTCCTATTGCACTTCTTTATTTTAGGGCTCTAAAACTATCCATAAATGGTATCTGCATCCTCTGGGAGTCACTTGTAGTGTTGTGGGCTCCTAATTCCTATTTAGCCAAGGTGTGGAAGAAAGGAAACATTTTAATTTGAACTATAAAATGAAGTGGGTGATTTGGGCCCCTTTGAAACTGATCGGATCTTAAGGAAATGAGTAGAAATTCCAGGTGATGGAAGTGAGCTCTGGAACAGGTTGTTACCCAGGTTGAATTTGAAATGAGCCATCGTCGCCTCTGCCTGAGGTCTCAGTTTGCTGCTGGCACCATCAGGGCAGCAGCTGGAAGCCCTTCACTTGGAAGTGTGCACATCTACACTCTAAAAAATAATACCTTGGCCCAGCCCAAGGTCTGTGTGGCGCAGGGATCTTATTTTTAGGGAAGAAACAGTGGGAGGTTGTATAGAGGAGGAATATTACAAGCAAAGCACAGCAATGGCCATGGGACACATTGAAGTCCTTCTCAGAGGCTGCAGCTGGACTCAACTTTCCTAATGCCATCAGCAAAACAAGCAGGAGCACTTTGGGCTGAGGATGAGAGGGGAAAATTATTTCCCAGTCTTCTGTACTGGTCCCTGCACCAGGTGCAGAGCTTTTATTTTCATGTTATTTTTGCAGTAAATGTGGGACTGATAGGCGTGAATGGAGCCCAGTCCTTTTGCATCTCAAAGGAGACTTCTCCTTTTGCAGGTTGAAAGATTTATTGTTAGCTAATTTCGTGCAAATCGTTTGAGAACTGGTGAATTGTTCATCTGTGTCCTGTTCCTGTGTCTTCTTTGGTCACAGCAATGTGTTGGGGGCAATAGACAAGCTGGACCTGGTCAAACTTGACTTGACTTAATTCCAGCAGCAAGTGTGGCAGTAAAAACAAAGACAATTTGTCTCCTCACTTCCTCGTTTCTAACTGTTTGCTGTTGGGTTTTTTTCTGCTGCTTTTTCCTCCTTGAACTTGCAGGTGAAAATGGCTGCGGAAGAGAAGTGGAAAGGCTGGGCTTCGAAACAGCACAAGGAGGCTGAACATGGCAGGGAGAGGGAGCCGTGCGTGCTCCTGGGCCGGCAGCTGGGTGAACCGGGGAGATTCGCGTGCGCCGCACTTTGTGGGATATCCCTCGCCTGGCTGTTCCCTGGAAACGAGCAAAGGTACAAGTGGAGCGAGGGCTGGGCAGGGCAGGTGGATTTTGGGTGGTGGCTCAGCCAGAGCTGGTATCAGTCTATGTGGGGTCTTCTGAAGTCGGGGGAGTGGAAGATCCTTCCTCTCTTGCACCTGTAAGACTTTTACAGTTCAGTACAAAACACATCCATTAGCACTGCAGACATCAAAGCACGTTCTGAAGCAAGGTCTAGCCCCATTCAGATTGTTTCCTTGTTTGTTTAGCCAGTTTGTTTAGCAATTCACCTTCTGCTGACTTCTGATGCTTTGATTTTGTGTGAACCAATGTTTGAAACCAAGGACTGTTCAAAGCTTCCAAAAATACCCAGTTGTAGAGCCTTGCAATACCCAGCTGGGAAGCCTTAACTGCTTCTGTTGCCTTACAGCTCCTTCAGAACAGAATTCATCAAGGGCTTTGTGAAGTGGCTGGACCTGCCTGATACTGTCTTACCCGCCATGACAGCCTTTGCTGATGGCTTAGGAGGGGAAGGCACAGAAATTTTCACTGAAATTTTGCTGAAGGAAGCCATCTTGAAAGAAAATCCACTTCTCATTACCCAGGTAGGTCCACGTGCTCCCCTCGTCCTTGTTTGCTTTGCAAAACAGGTTTGTCATATGTGTCTGTTTGCAGCTGAAGTGCTGTTTGTGCAGTCAGGGAAATAAAACCAATATTTCTGATAGACATCTATTTATGAGCAGCTGTGGGGGGACTGGCAGTCTATCCATAAAGAGCTCATGGAAGTTGTGAGCTTGAGGCACGATCACTGTCTGCTGAGTTGTGTCTTTGATGGTTTTGCTCTACAGAACAGAGAACTGACAAAGTTTTTACTTTGACTGTGTTACTGCAGTGGTTTTCATTCATACATGTGTTGTACAGATTTTAGTGACACCCTGAACACAATGGACCTGGTTTTCACTTGTTTAAAATCTCCTTCACTATATTTGTAATACAAACCACCTCCACATACATGCTCCAAGGAGCACAGTATCCGAAGTCTTTTTCCCGGAGTAAGCTTTGACCAGAAGGAAATTATTGTGACTTTATTTTCTTTCACTGAGAAAGTGAAACTGGGACTGCTCCATAATGTTCTGCTGTAAAAGCTGATGGAAAGATAAAAGAGGTGAAGCATTTTGGCAGCGTTTGCTTTTTCTGGGGCAGATCTCTCCTCATCCAACCTCCTGTTATGCCATGCCGGGCGAAGAGGGCGTTAGGCTGCTGCTGGTGCCACACAGAATGTGTCACCCTCTGCTGTGTCACCTTGTTCCAGACACCCTGTGTGCAGCCAGTGCTCTGGTATTGATTGATTAAGGGTTATCACACACTCACCTTGAGCAATGGCCCAGCAGAACAGCAGATGTGATAACTCGGCTGTGTAAGGGGAGGTAAAAGAGCAGTGAACTTCTTTGTTCACCATGACCAGCTCCCATTTCCTCAGCCACCTTTTCCTGTCTCCTGTCAGTCCATGAAATGCCTCAGAGGATCTGCTCCAAACCTCTAAATGTTCTATGGCCCAAAGTCCTACAACAGTACAAGGACAGCAGCAGAGATCTTAAGCTTAATTAAAAATTTAGAGAAGATCTTCTAAAATGAATGTGGCTCTTTGAATGCTGTTTCCTCAAATTCAATACATCCACACTCGTTCTTTCTGCCTTGATGTGCTTCCTGTGTTGTTTCCCTCATTCTCTCTGCCTCAGGATGGATTCTCTACATTGAGGCAGGTTTTCCTGCATTGCTGCTGAGTTTATTAAGGGTGAAATTTAGCTTGTGCTTGCTCCAAGCTTATGCTGCATAAGGGCTCCATGTGCTTTTACAAAAGTGGCTCTGGATCAGTGGGAGCACATGGGATTTTGCTCTGACCCAGGAAACTGAGGATATCCCCTGGATTCAGGTGGAATACAGAAACCGTAGACAACTTTGATTAGTTGAAAGCAAAGATGAGGAATAACTATCAGTCCAATGCCGCAGCATCAATCCTTTACACAGTCGTCTGCATGGGCAAGGTGATTGATTTTGTCTGAGGAGAGACAGAATGAAAGACTTTAGCAGAGCAAGGCAGCAGAAGTGTGTCTGGAAAAAACCACTGGTGTTGGGGAAACATCAGTGATAAGCTGAGATCAGCTTTTTCCTTCTTACCTGAAAATAAACAAGCTGTGGGGCAAAGCTTTATGAGTTATTGATCTTTTGCTTTATGGTGCTTGTGCTCCTTTGTATTCAGCTGCTGACACAATATTTACTGTTTATTAGGTATCTGCTTTAATTGCTCGGTGTGTTCAGTGGCAGGGCCTTGCTGGCACTAATGCTGCATTTTTGAAGGCCCTCCATCTCAAAGGAGCTGAAGGGATGATCCATGAAGTCAGGAGATTAGATGTGGGCTCGCCATTGATTCAATGAACATGTGAGGATTATGGATTGTTATCTTTGTGTTTGTTGCAGATGACTAACACAGGCAGATGGTGGTAACTGAATCCTTTAAAAACAGTAGTCATAGCAAGCTGTGGGTGTGGTATGGGAAGGCAATGCAATAAAAGAGGTGTAGAAGCGGTGATAGGTGATAAAACATTGAAAATTCTTATTATGAATATGCTTTTTGCTCTCAGCATACTTAGAATGCCCATTTTTCCAGTGGTTTCCTACACGCATTCACTGCAATGTAGATTTGGGGCTCTCTGTTGTTAAGGAAATGGGTTTTGAACTTGCATCAACTCAGAAAAAGCTGGCAGACAGAATAAAGATTCCCTTCCTTTGTCACCTCTTTTTATCTTTCTCCATCATATGGGTGGTTGTTTTGTCATAGAGTTCTCAGGGTGATTCAAAACACTGACTTCAAAATAAGGCTGCAGTATAACAACTGCTGCTTAGGGAGAAAAACAAACCAGTTGTGAACTAATCTAATCACTGCTGGTTGGATTCCAGCTGCCTGCATGTGCAGTACGTGCACAGCCTAAACTGGAGAATTTGGGAGTGCTAACTGGCACGGATGCCATAAAAACAGTTGTTCCAGTTTATCAGCTGATTACCTGTGTGCATCCCTGACCTTTTGAAATGCACGTGTATAACTTGCTTAGGCCAGATTTATTTGGGGTCGTTCGATACAAGGTGCCACAGGTGATATTGGGCAGACGGGACGGGACCTGAGTCACAGCCCCGGCTCCCTGAGCCTCAGTCAGGGAGGGTTTATTGTCCACAAACCATCACCCTGTTCCAGAGGCGGTTTATGTCAGTCTGGGGAAAATTGTAGCAACAAGGTGACAAGCTTCACCTTATTCTAGACTTGAGCCCCTTTGCTTGGTCACTTTTTGCTCGGGGCTCCCAGCCCTGCACTTCCTGCTGGGCTTTGACACCTCTGTGCCAACCCTTCCCCCAGAACTGCACCCAGAGAGGAGGTGATGGTGCCCACGTAGCTGAACCCTGGGCACGCCCAGCACTCAGGCTTTGGGAAACCAGTTGCATCCCTCTCTCTGGACTGGTGTCTGCAATTCCCACATCCCACCAGTCAGCCTGGGGAACAGTCTGCGGTTTGTCCCTCTTCTGGTTGGTTCAGGATGGTTTGTTCTCCATTCTGCACTTCTCACGTGTAGAACTCTCAGATCAGAGACGTTTTTACGATACAAATTGTGCTTGGGAGCTTACAGGACTAATAATCATAAACTCTTTGGCAGCCTCCTACATCTTTGGTTGTGTTTTTTGCGTTCCCAGAGGGTTGAAAGGATTCCCTGTAAAATTCAGCTGTGCTGTATTTGCGTGTAGGAGAGGGAAGCAGCTCAACTGAGCTGGTGCTTAATGTAGTCACATAAAGAGCTTAGAATTTGTCCAGTGGCAATAAAAGAGGAGAACACAGTTGTAAAAACACTGGCCTCTTTTTCATGGATTTATCCATAGAAACCATCTATTGAATTGATTTGTTTTTCTGTTTTTTTTATGGTAAAGAGCCAACACAGAAGTCAAGTCCCTCGATCTTGACAGATGGCCATAAATTCTGAGTTTTCTAACTCACTTAATCCAAAAGAACTTCATGCCGGTTCAGCCTTACTGCCTAGAGCTGTGAATTCCCAGAATGCCAAAGAAAATAGGGGTCATTAGAGGAGCATTCAAACCTGTTAGTGATGTTGCATATGTGAGTAGGTTTGACTGTGTAGGGAGCAGAAGGCTTTGGAGTGGGAGGATTGGAGCCCTGTTCCTCCGAACTTTGAAGTCTGGTGTAAGATTAGGATCATAACAAAATAACAAAAAATGTGGGATGCCTCAGCGTATACCAAGCATTACCTACCTCTGTCCAGCCCTTTGGACTGGCCTTTGGAGAATTTTGGAGTGGTTTTGCTCTGTGCTGCCTCACTGAATTGTGGCTTTCTGCTTCCCACTTATGAACTGAACTGCTGCAGTAATTAAATCAGTCTGATGGGTTTTTGTGCCTCCATTTTGATCCCTCCAGACTTACATCATCGGTTTTAAATTGCATGTTCTTTTTTTTTTTTCCCTTTAGGACCTCTTATCCTTCTCTCTTCAAGATGGTAAGTTTACTTAGCATTTGTTCTTTGTAAAAATAATATAGTTGAGTTTACATCTGATACTTTAAAGTGCTCAAAAAAGGTACTATCCTATTTCACCTCAGCTTCCTCTCTGGCAAAAGCAGCACACTCCTTCCCTGCATCCCCTTCAAAAAAACAACTCTTATATTAGGAATGGTTAATAATACCCACTTAAAATTGAACAGCTCTTCACCCCTTACCTTCACACGCCATGCACTGACAAGCAGATGTAAATGGTGGTGGAGTGGGGTGGTTTTTCTCCAGTGTTTCCAGGGAAGCAGATGACCTCTTCCTTTAGGAAGGCAGTAAAGCTGTTATGAAAATATCAGCCTAAAAAATTTCTGCCGGTTGCCTAAAAAAAAGAAAAAAAATATTCAGGGTATAAATTCCAGAGTGTCCTGTGAAGCCCATTATAAATAAATGTGATTTTTCTCATATATTATATTACACATAAAACAATTCTCTGGTTTGCAATCCATTACATGGGTTAGTCTGATAAAAGTAATGAAATAAAAGCTGTCTACTGAACAGAATGTTCATTCCTAAAAGAAGTTTGGATTCTATCACTGCTTGCATTTTTTGAATCTCTGTGTTTTAACATGTTCTCCCAGGAAAGAACTCACTGGTTGCTGATTAGCCTGTTGCACTGCAGAACAAAACAAGTTTTATTCTTGCTTTATTTTTAATGGAAAATTAACAAGTCAGTTATTGCAAAACCGCTTATTTTGCAAAGCTGGAATTTAGAAGAAATATCTTTGCAAGCCTCCCTGCCTTCCCACCAGGCTGGTGAGGAAGGAGCCCAGCAGAGTGGCAGCAGGCAGGAAACAAGAAGGGGGCTCGTTACACACCTGCCTGGACTTGCAGGACGTGCCACATTTCGGGAGGGAGTGCAGATAAATCCTGTCCTCATTTCTCAACTAAGCACAAACCTGATGAATGGTGTCATTAAAGGCACGGAATTAGTTTGGTATCTTGGTAATGATGGTAATAAATAAACAAACTTAATAGATTGCGCAATGCCATATTTGATCTACGTGCAATGGGTATCACAAACATTCTTTGTAGTTGGGTCTTTGTGGTATCTTCACCCACCCTGAGAAAAGCAATTGTGTTTTTCATCCCAGAGTGTACCAAGAACCATTTATAAAAGCCAAACATCGGGAAGCAGTAGGTGCTGCTGAGAGAAACACATTAAAAAAGCAAGAGTTGGCACAAATAATTAAAAATCTATTACGTTTAAGATGTCTTTTCATCAAGAACACCTGCTTATGAGCCCAGGAGTAGTCAGTTCTGCTGTCTGGTGTTGTCTGTGTGCACTGTCCACTCCTGCATCTCCAGCAGGGAGTATGAAAGCAAACATTTGTCCATGGTGCTGCTGGGGGAGCTGGTGTGTAGCTTTACACTCGAGTGCCTCTTGTTGCCACCAAGATGAGCTCAAGATAAAGCTTTTGCACGGAGGTGCATTTTTACAAAATGCCACCTCCTGCACTGGTGCAGGCTGTGCCCAGTTATCCACATAGACATATTTGATATTTCCAGTTAGGAGTGGTCCTGCTGCAGCATTTCTCTGTTGGAAAGTTGCCAGCAGGCCTCTGCCACAGAGGATGGAGACCATAGGATCTGAGATCCTTTTCCTGCCACAGAGGAATCTGAGGTTGTCACCTGGTGTGGTGGGTCTGTTCGGAGGGAAGAAGGGTTTTCCATTTATCAGTCTCTTCTCATGTTCCTGAAAGAAAAAGAGGGCGTGGGGGAAGAAGCTGCTCTGTGACATGTTCCTCAAGTGCTCTGCTCCTTAGCTAAACTGTGTGATCAGACTGATTCCCTGGGCTTTTCTTTCTTCAAGGATACTATGATGCTCGAGCCAGGGTGTTGATCTGCCATGTCAGCTGGCTGCTGAGAATCCCCTTGGAAGATCTGGAGGTCCTGGAGGAATCTCTGCTTGAGAGCCTAAAGGAACAAAAAGAGGAAGAGTCAGAGTAAGAACATTGGGGTTGACTGTGGGATCAAAAAACGCTGCCAGTGCCCGAAAACTTAGCAGTAATTACTTGTGCCTAAGTCCAGTCTGTGATTATTTCCCGCATGGCTCTTACTGTAATCATTTATGGCTTGATTAGGATTGCGGAGCCTTCACAGAAATGACGAGCAGAAAAGCTCAGCATTCTTGAAATCAGAGCTGAGACCTGGCCTTGCACACTGGTAAAGGCTGTTCTGCACTGAGCTGCCTCCTTTCCTCTTTCCAGTTTCCTCTCAGAGACTGTAGATTTTGCATAAATACGACACAAAGATCCTGTTGTCTCTTGGCCCAGTCGCCTTCAGATGGAACTGCCTCTTGCAGAATGAAGTTCCTGCTGATAATCAGGATTTGATCTTGAGCTGTTCATTGTCTATGGATCTGTCCATCTTTAAGAGACAGCTGGATAACTCCTATTGAAGGGAGATTTCTGAGGGCAACAGGCTGAATCTTCAGATATGTACGGACCTGGCTCATAATTCTATGTTATTAATACAGGAATAATTCTTGGTATCTATAAGAAATGTATTATCTTTATATTCCTCTCATCAGGCAGGAATTGTGCAATGTTTTAGCAATATTTAAGGCAGTAAACATGTCTGTAGTGGACTTTCAAGGGAAATATTTTCATCTGTCCATTCAGCAAATGGATTATGAGATTACCCTGAATGCTAATAAAGGCTTTAATCAACACCCATGCCGTGGTTCAGCTCAGATGTTACCATGGGGTCCAGCATGTGATGGGTATCTTTCAGTTACAGCTGTATTCAAATAACGCTTGACTTTATAGCACACTGTAAAAAGGGAAAGTCAGAATAATCTCAAAGATTGTGGACTGCCAAATGTTTGGTGTGCAGGAGCAAGGGTTGGTATTAATGGGGACTGTTTTGCTGTGGTTTGTGAAAACAAACTCAGTGCTGGGCCTTTAAGCTGGGTCTGATAAAAGCAAAAGAACAGCGTGGCTTCCAAACCCTGCTGCCAACCCAGCGGGTTTCCTGTGTGTCTGCTGTGGAGAGAGCCAGGGATTCCCACCTTGTCCTTTGCCCAAATCTCAGCCATGGGGGTAAATGTCTATTAGATAAAAGGAAAAAGAAAAATCCTTATGATGGGAGGAGCCCAAGACTGCAGTGTGAACACGTTGTTATTGCTGTGCTAAAACAAGGTTGAGATTTGTGGGGAATACATGACCCTTTCTTTGGTTGGAAGTCAGGAGTCAATGGGGAAAGTAAGCAAAATATAAACCTGTCACCACCTTGACCTCACAGATTTTGGGGCTGGGAACACCAGCATGTGCTTGGGATGCTTCCAGCTTTGACCAGCAAGAGGTTTTGGAAAAGCAACAACCAACCAGGGGTTTGGCAGCTCCTGCACAGGTGTTTTTACTGATGTTTGTTAACAGGAGATTTTGCTCCTGCCTTTGCTGCTGTGGATATGTTGGATTGAGGCCCAGAACCTGAAGTTTAAATGTACAATCCTGTATAGAACAATGCTCCAACCACTTAAATCCGTTTTACTTGTACCAAACTTGTTCTGACCTGTGGGTGTGTGAACCTTTCTTTTGTACACATCTCTGTAAGAAACTGGAAAACATCACAACATTTGCTTGCTGATGTGTGCTCCTGCCACTTTTCCTTATTGGAAAATGACCTGAAATTCCCCATAACAATCTCTCTGAACATAATTTGTGGTTCAGGCAAGAAGCTGCTCATACAGTGAGGGTAGAGAAATGCCAGAAGCAGCAGTTAATTACCACAGTGGATAAAAGCAGTCTGGTAATCCAGTGATAATGGTAATGGAGGAGCCATTAGGAAGCAGCTGCTGGCAGCTCCAGAAGGGAAGCAGTGACAGGCAAAACTCCTCCTTTTATTTACTGCATCGGCAGGCAGGATTTAGCTGCCACTCTCTTTCTCCCACATAACTCAAACTGCTCATTATTCCAACTGACTCCAGGTTAGACATGTTCCAGTTCTCTTGTCATTATTCTCAGACACAGTGCAGTGACTGTAAAAGCTGATGAACCTCATGTAGAACAGAAATTGCTGGGTATTGCCAGCTTAGGTATGAACAGCCCAGCTGCAGCACTTGTGTAAAGAGCTCCAGGAGCAATTTTATCCAAAGCCAAGCATTCAGATTGGTGACTAAGGCACAAAGTAGAGCATTTTGAAAGGATGAGAGGAAACAGCCTCAAGCTGCGCCAGGGGAGGTTCAGGTTAAGTCAGGAGGAATTCTACATGGAAAGGGCTGTCAGGCACTGGAACGGGCTTGCCATGGAGATGATGGAATCCCCATCCCTGGAGGTGTCCAAAGAACGACTGGACGTGGCACTCAGTGCTCTGGGCTGGGTGACAAGGTGGGGATCGGGCACAGCTTGGACTTGATGGTCCTGGAGATATTTTCCAGCCTCCATGATTCCATGATTCTCTGATAGCCAAACACTGCTTTTGGGGCTGTAGGAAGCGACTGTGGTTGTGCAGAAGTTGGAGAGGTGTTGTTCTCTGCAGACACCACATTTGCAGCTGCATAAGGTAATGAACAATGGTTTTTTGGAGGGTCTCTGTGGAGACAGAGTCTCCGTGACGTGCAGGTCTGTGGGAGTTCTGCCAGTGAGTGCAGTGACTCAGGGATTTCACCCACTGCGCTCCATTCTCCTCCTGCTGCGCCTCACAAAGCTGCATATTGTTTGGGACTCGTGTAAAATTGTCTTAATCGAAATTACAGTGTGCTTAGGGGGTTCCAGGAAGGATTAGGCAATTATATGGATAATGAAAATCCAAAATTAGGCTAGGATTAACAGGGAAAATATCCAAGTTTGGAAGCAAGATAAATTGTCACGTTTCAAGGCCTGGATTAACTGCTGTGTAAACAGGCCAGAAGGAACCTTCCTCTGGAAACAACTTATTCCAGCATCCTCTGTTTCTCCCACTTTCCTCTGAAACTGAAGCACTTAATGTAAGAGAGAAAGCAAAGACATTGGAGAGAAGTCAGAAGTAGTGGCTAATAAGTGGTATTTGTTCCTTTTAGGTTTGTTTACCTCTTTCTGATAAACTTGTTAAAACACAGCTTAAATGCACACAGACAAATGAACTGATGACTGTGTTTAATTCCTATTATATTATTATATTGTGATGTGCAATTAGAAAGCAGCTCGAAGTAAACACTTCTGTTGGAAAATAGTTTAATTGCACCTCTGTTTGTTAGCACAAATTGCCCCTATTCCCTTTTATTTCAAACACTTTTCCCTGTTTCTCCTTAGCTTTCTTGTGGTTTTTTAGGGCACTTAGGCAGCATGTAGTTAATGAAATGCTTTTGACTTTTTGTTTTCTTTTTTCTTTTTACAAGCTTCAGCCCTATTAGGAAGGGTTTTCTGAGTAAGTAATATCTATTGGCTTTTGTCAGCAATTAAATCGTTTCAATTCAAATCTGTGGTCCATTTAATCCATTCAATTTAAATCTCTAAATCCATGCTCATAAATCTCAGTGTGCTGTCACAGTCCACACCTGCATGTTCCTTTTTACTGGTCCTGAGAGGGCAATTACACCGAGGAGAATAAAAGCAGATTCTGATGCAGCATTGTTATCCATCAGGCTTTTCCCTTAGTTTTTGTACTTCTGATTCCCCCCACAGAACTGCAGAAGTCTCAAGAAAAAAGAAGGAAAGAAGGAAGAAGCTGAAGAGATACCTGCTGATCGGTCTGGCAACTGTTGGGGGTGGAACAGTGATCGGTGAGGCTGCCCTTGGCATTTTGGGGATACGGCACCAGGGACAGAGAGGGGTCTGACTCCCAGAAAAGTATTTTCAGCCCCACGAAAATAAACATGAAAGAATTAGCTGGAAAAGTTATTCCAGTGTAGCTTCACTAGCTAGGGGAAGTATTAATCTGAGGTTGTCACCCTTAAAAATGTTTTCTCCTTCTTTGCTCTTATGTTATAAGAGGATCAGATCTTCAACTCTGAAATCAAAAGTGTGAGATTAGATCAATGTTTCCTGAGAAAATAGAGCACAGTTCACCCCAGACCACCACACAGTCTTCCTTTGACTTTGAAATGATTCTTCATTTTTACTGAAGTCAGTCAAAGAATTTGGGCAGACATTCAGGGCCTGGGGAGGGTCTCAGGAAGCCCCTTTATTGGACATGCAAAAAGCTCTTCCAGCGGGAGTAGCAGCACTCTCCCAGCACAGGGAAATGCCTCCCTGGGGTTTCTAAGGGGTAATAGCATGGTGATGTCTCTTGTTGCATCCTCAGGTCTGACAGGAGGCCTGGCTGCCCCTCTGGTTGCTGCAGGAGCTGCCACGATCATCGGCAGTGCTGGAGCAGCTGCTTTGGGATCGACTGCTGGGATTGCTGTCATGGCATCTCTTTTTGGAGCAGCAGGAGCTGGTCTTACTGGTAAGAGAGTGACCACACCATTCTCAGCCGCTGAGGCACAGGATCATGTCTGCAAATGCACAGTTAATGACCCCACTGAGCTCTCTGCAGAGCAAGGGGAGCGATTGCAGGTGTAATCTGTGAGATTTTTATGTCAGTGCTGATTAAGGTCCTGTGCAGCCCCTGGTGACCAAATAGGGAAAGAATATTTGGTGTGTGGTTAATGAAGGACATGAAAACTTGCTGCTTTGGGTTAGAAGGATGCTGCCATGGAGAAAAGCAGCTGTTACAGCAAAAAAACCCTTCTGTTCGATTCCCTCAGATCACACAAGCTCGGAAGGATCATATTGGCTCCTTACCAAGCTATAAGTAATGCATGGACTGACTAAGGGTTTTGGAAAGGAAAAAAACCCTCTCCAGATCACCCAATTAATTTCTTAACAAACTCCTACTGTTAGCAGAGTGTGTCCTTTCTGTGCCATCTCTGAGCCGTGTGTTTCTTCCTGGCTCTGTGTAGGATACAAGATGAAGAAACGTGTAGGAGCCATAGAAGAGTTTGAATTCCTCCCACTTACTGAAGGGAAGCAGCTCCACATCACCATAGCAATCACTGGATGGCTGTGCACTGGCAAATATGGTAAGAACATGATGAGAAAACAGAGAGGAGCTCAGAGAGCCGTGGCTGTGTCCCACTCCAGGCTGTGTTTGTGCTCACAAAGCACCATGTCTGCCCCATGTTCCCATGGCATGGTAACTAAACCACGTCAATTCTCATCATAAGACTTTGCAACCCAATCTGCAATCCCAGGCAAACAGAGGAAAAAAAAAGAGGGCACTAAGTTGGTGGTGATAGCAGGATTGGGAGCAGCCATTGCAGGATTGTTTCTGTTAGGAACTGTTACATGGTTTTGCCAGAAAAGGTCTGTTTAGGAGATGATTGCCAGCACTAGTACAAAGTGTCTCTGAGACCTTATGTTTATCCTCCAGGAATTAATAGAAAAAAGTGTGGTTTTGCTCTCTCTGTATCTGCCAGCTAATGAGGTTTATTGGCAAGAAAGTTCTGTCAAGTAAACCCTGTTAAGCACAGCACTCCGGAGGTGACTTACAGGGGAAACCTTGAAAGGTCTGCAGTGCTTTATTTTCCAGTGTAGCTTGTCATATAAAATATGTCACCTGTCTGCTGATGTGCTCAGCAACCTGACTGAACAGCTGCCAGTTTACTGAGAAGCACCGTAATTAACTCTGGATATCATTAATGCAGAAGGATGTCTCGCCCTGTCACTTGCCAGGCTGCAGTTTGCTGTCACAGGGAAGTTCTTTTCGCTTTGCAATGCTGGGCTTTGGCTTCTCTCTTCATCTGCCTGCCAGAGGTCCAAAAGCTCAGGGCTGGAGGGCTCCCAGGCACAGTTAGAGAGGCAAGAGTGTCCCTCCAGGAACCTTTTTGTGTCTGTTTGCCCTTAAAAGGGAGTTACAGATGACACACATTCTTCTTCCATAACTAGCAATCTGCTAGAATGTTTTAAAGAGCAAAACTAGGGTTGTCATCCATTTTCCTCCTTACAGCAGTGTCTGTCTGTGTACACCCTCCCTCAAACAGAGGGACTGAGGACAGGAATTTTATGGAATTTGCCACTTTGTGATTGTGGAGCTGCCAGTAGCTGCCAATCCACATGTCTCCAAATATGACAGTCCGCTGTGGGGATCTTGTGTCACTTTGATCAGCCTGCCTGCACTGTTTGGGGAAGGAACGGTGTGGGAAGGCTTTTAATGAATTAAGATGTCAATTCCACTCTGCCCTTCAATGTTGATCTGTCATTAATAGTGTTGCCAGAATATTCCAGTGTCCTGCAGGTTCTGTTCCAATCCTCTGTTGGGCTCCTCTTGCCAGAAATCAGCCATTGTGTTCTCTCCAAACATGAATTCCATCTTTGCACCTTTCCCAGGGAGCTTCACAGCCCCGTGGAGCAGCATGTTGCACTCGAGTGAGCAGTACTGCCTGGCCTGGGAATCCAAGTACTTGATGGAGCTTGGCAACACCTTGGATTCCCTGCTGAATGGTTTTGTGAACATGATGGCTCAAGAAGCCCTAAAATTCACAGTCTTGTCAGGTAAGAAACTAAATCATATCAGATCTGATGAGTGGCTCTTGTGCAGTTTCACTGTTAGAGGAGCTTTCCTAAAGAAGGAATGTTTTGGAGGAGGCAGTGCTGGCACTGCCCAGCAGAAGTGACCTGAGCACCTCCTCTGCCACACCTGTAATTTGGCTGTGCTTTCCTGGACTGTTGAGCCACTGTGTCATTGCATCATTCTGTTAAAGTTACAGCTGGAAACGCCTTCCTTCACATGTGACTGCTCATTTCTCCACGTTATTACACCATTTACTGCTGTACAGAAACCTCCCAACACACAGGTTACACTCACCCCCCCCATGCCAGAACATCAGATTGTTCCTTATCTTTAGTCCAGCAAAGCATTTCTCAGCACAGCTATTGGGAAAGAAGAGCTGGAAATGACAAAAGCTCCTAGGCTTAGCTTTTAACTTCAGTGAACTGTCTTGATTTTGATGTTTTCTAAGAAACCTCTGTGTGTTGCAGGGATTGTGACAGCCTTGACTTGGCCAGCGTCGCTCCTGACTGCTGCCAGTGTCATTGACAACCCCTGGGGAGTGTGTCTGCATCGCTCTGCTGAAGTGGGCAAACACCTTGCACACATCCTGCTCAGCCGGCAGCAGGTAACCGGCCAGAATTCTCCAGGAATAACGGCTGGGAGGGAATTGGCCCAGGGAAGTGAAGTTTTATAGTCATGCTGGTTATATGGTATCTTTCTAGGGAGACAAAAAGTAATGAAACAAAAACTTAGAGAGTGCTGCATGAAGGTGACCAGCAGATATCTGGCTCACTGGGGAAAAGGAGGAAGCCCCAGGTGGATCAGAGAAATCCTGCTGAGATTTGTTCCATTTAACCTAAAGCTTTTCTAAATGAGGAAGAAGAGATCCAGGTCATAAATTACTTAACCGTAAATGACTTAACCGTAAATGACTTAACCAGTGGCTTAACCATGTCACAGCACAGCCAGGCCCACTAACCTAGTGGAAGTCAGAGAGTAGGAAGTGAGATTGAGTGAAAAAGAAAGGAGAATACAGAGTGTTAAAAGTATTTATTGATCATTAAGAGGCACCAGCAAAACAACCTGAGAGAAAAGTAGGTGGCAGCCAACGCACAGCGAGCCATCGCTTTGCCTACAGAGAAGGAGAATGGGCTGGTACCTGACTGAAGTGGTGGAAGTCTCTCTGAAAAGGCTTGAAAAAAAGCCATTTCTGCCCCCCAAGAGCCTGCCATCATTTGCTGGGCCAGCGCTGGTTTTTGCTGGCCATGTTTGTCTCACACCAGTCATGGTTGATCATGGAGGAGCCCGAGGGGAGCAGTGGCCCCAGAGCTGTGTCTCCCAGCAAGGTGGAACAGCAGAGGAGGAACAAACTTGATTTCTCATAAAAATCCAATCCTAGAAAACTCAATAAACTTTATTTCATATAAGCCCTTTGTTTTGCTCGGGGGCATTTGTTCCTGCCTGTTAAGCATTTGCTGTTGTGAAAACACATTCCAGTGTGCCGGAGAGTCTAAAACTAGTTAATGTGATGTCTGGGGTGTCCATCACACACCTGCTCCCTGCATATTACAAAGACTATTTTTCATTGATGTTGGGATTAGGCTCCCTTTGATCTTAAAGAAAATCTTATTAGGCTATTCAAAATAAAAGCTTAAAGCTTAAAAGCCACATCATTTTTTATAACCATCGCATGGTGCTGCTGTCACTCAGCCTGAAATCTGGAAGTGGTTAGTATTTTTGTATTACAGCTTCTTCTTCTGTTTATTGAAACATTTCTAGGAAGATTTTGTTCCTTGAATAAGGTTTTTATTTGGAAATTTCAAACCAATGACAGCATCTGTTTTGGTTCTGTTTGAAACATCCACTTTGTTGTAACTGCTGATCATTAGACATTTTTCAGTTGATTCTCTGAAGATCAAAACATACAAAATACTCAGATATGTAGAATTCTCCATATTGAACTGGGCATAACTTTGAGGAGACCTGATCCCTTTGAAACCAACCAAATTGCTCCGGTATTTCAAAGGTGATGCACAAGCAGGTGCTCTGTGTCTCAGGCTCTTGGGGATCCCAAGCCCAGTCTCTCTTTCCAGAGAAAACAACATTTGATGGCATTTTTTCCTTTCCTTCTTTCTCAGGGCCAGAGACCTGTCACACTGATTGGCTTCAGCCTGGGTGCCAGAGTCATTTACTTCTGCCTGCAGGAAATGGCTCAAGAAAAAGGTAAAATTCACCTTCTAACCATTTTTTTCTTCTATTTTCCTTACTCCTAGTGGAGAAATTGTTCTTCCAAGAGGAAGAACAAAGCTTGGCTCTTTTAGGATAGGACAAAAACAACAAAAAAAAATATGTTTAAATGCCTTTGGAGCCAAATTCTGCTGTCATTTCCCCCAGTCCAGCAATGAAATCCACTGTGTTCACTTGAGGGGTTTCAGTGGGTCACTGTGGTCTGTAAACAACAAGGTGACATTTGTGATCAGTCTGGAGCTGCCCACGCACTGCCTGATCCCGGCAGAGGATGCTTTGCCTTTCTTGGGAGCTCTCTGCAGCTCTTGTATCTGATTCCCTGAGTCCTGCCTTCCATTTAAGTCGCTGAAATGCCACTGTCATCTGCTATTTTCATGCTAATTTTCCCCCAAAGTCAAGTATAAAACCATCTGTCGATTTATTACCCATTGTGGTTCTGTTTATTAATAGATTCTATTTTTGATTTAGGGAAAAAAAAAAGAGTAAAATCATTATGATCAGTTGATGGAAATGGTATCTTGGAGTTGAGTCAGCAGTGAGTGTGTGCAGCCTGCCTTCCCCCCACGAAGCAATTTAACTCATTAACCATTTAGCTGCACAATAAATCATAAATAGGGAATTTGTAAAGCAAAATGTCCAGTAAAGTCCAAGAAGGTGGGAACAGAGTCAAGTGAGGATGGAGGTCAGCACTGACAGCTGTGTGCCAGAACTTCACTTCTTGTTTAAAATGGAAGTCCTCAAATACAGGAATTCTGTTCTCAAAATAAATCTAATCAAATCCAGAATGATCCTAACAAAGTTACACTCGAGCCAGCACCCAGATCCTAATCTGGCCCTAGATCTACACTTTTTGTGTCCTGAGGATGCCAAGGGCTGAGGTATTTCCAGGCTTTTATTTCAGTCTGCAGGCTCTGGAATAACATGAGCCCATAGCTTAGGGAGGAAATCCTTTAGGGGTCTGGAAGGTTGGCTGGCACTCCAAAGAAATCCAAGTATCGTGGTGATATATCAGAGCAGCTCCCCCCATACACTGATTTTTCAGTTCCTTAGTTGAATTCTGAAAGCTGAGCTGTTTGTGAGATGAAAAGCAGCATGTTTAGCACAGATTGCCAAGGCATTCTTCACAGGCACATTCCAGAGCAAGCCACAGAAGGAATGGAGCTGGGACCTGGGACAGCTGAGACTGATTTGGGTTTGGACTTGGATGTCTCACACGAAAGGAACACGCGGCCCTGTCATGCAGGGCTGTGTGTCCAGATGGCAGTGGCATTTCTGAGGACAAATAGCTAATGATGGATTGGCAGTGAAACACCATGGCAGGAACTCAGACTCTGTTCAAATTCTTCTCTGTAAAGCAATGGAATAACCTTTGGGAGATTTCATCACAGATGACTTTGGGAGCCAGAGCTCAGCAGGTTCCCAGAAAATGACATTATGGCAGAAGCTGGAGTAAATGAGCCATCAGAGACACGTTACTGCGTGGGAAGATCACTGCTCTGATTTCTTCATCGTGATTCCCATGCATTTTAGCAAATAATTAGCAATTAGCAAACTAGTGCAAATTGATAATGGCTGTTACCACCAGAGCCTGAACCTTGAAACCCAGCTGCATGTGACAGGAGTGAGGTGTCACACACTGGGTGTTTGGTACTGATCGCAGCTCCTGTGACCAGTATCCTGCTGGGCTGTGATCCCTGCTGTGCTCAGGTGTTGGGAATGCTGCTGCCAGCTCTGCCCTGGAACATCTGTACACAGCCAGAGCTGAATGCCAGCCCTGTTCTCCCTCCAGTCAGGACTAATGTGCTGAGGTACTTTCCCTTTCCCAGTGAGTTGCATCCCAAGGGCACAGCAAGGCCCAGCTCCCAGGATTGGTTTTGGTCTCTGGGACAGCTTCTTTCTTCCACACCTTTTCTGGAGAAATCACCTTAGTCAGGTTTTAATTTTGGCCTGTCATTCTCACTCTGTTCCCACCTGCTTGGACTTGACTGGAAATTTTCCTTTATAAAACTCCTTATTCATTAGCCACTCTCTATGAGGTTAAATGGTTAATGAATTAATTTTTTTTCCACTGCTTTTGCGGACTTTATTGTTCTTCATCATCTAAAAGATTTACAAACTGTGAAATACATTTCATTTATCTTGAGCCTCAGCTGCTCTGCAGGCCGGTGATCTGTTCCCAGGTTTCTATCCTGTCAACATTCAAAGAAAATGAGCATTTTTCAGCCAAGGCTAAACATTTTTTTCGTTCTGAGCAAGCAATGAGCTGGACAAAGGACTGGAGAAACAAAAGCTTCCAACACCTTGCCCAAAAATTCAGGATCCTGATGAATTAGCTGCTTGTTTATTCAGTTGGCTTACACCTTGGCCATGGAATTTAGAACCTTGGTTGGAACGAGCTTTCCCGTTAGCAAGGCTCTGGGTTTCCTTTTGATTGGCCGTGATTATGGGAACAGGGCTTTATTGCTCACAGATTACACTCACAAAATTGAACTGCTCTTTGCTCTTTTTGATTGGTGCAAAACTTGCTCTGCAATAAGAAATAATTCCAGGAGAGCTCGTTTGGATTTGTCAGGCACCGGGATTTACACCGTGGAGAAGGATGCAGGCACTGCAGGCAGCTCCAATCCTTTACTGCTTCCAGGGAAAGGAAGCTAAGTGTTTTACATTTGAAAAGTCTGCCCAGGCAGCACCTCTCCCTCAAATGCTGGGTTTAGCTCAGGTCTGTGGAGCCTGGTCTCTCACAGGTGCAGGGTATGGATTTGGAATGTTATGCTCATGAGTCTTCCATTTAACTGCTGTGGCATCAGAGGCTTCACCTCTCTTCACAAAGATTTATGGAAGATACTGATATATTGTTCAGGAGTTTGGGAAAGTAGCAGTATTTCTCATTCCATCATTATTTCTCCTGAAATTGCCCAGCTGCAGCTCTCTGATAAGTGAGGAAGATTTATTATGCTTAAAAGTCAACATTGCTGTTCAGCAAATCAGGCCCTGGGCATTCAGGTTACAGCAGAAGGAAATCAAACCAGTCTGATAGATCTTCACTGGGTATTGGCAAGTGCCTCCGTTGTTGCTACTTCCAAATCAATATTAGCAATTTGGGATTTTCTCTTGCATGTTCGGGTCATGTTTTTCATACAGTCAGCTGTGGGAAGAGTTCCTCATGCTTCACATATCACATTTGCTCACTCTGTGGGATCTCAGACCCTTTCACCTGTTTCAGAACTGTGTGCAAACCCACATCAGTGAGTCTGCAGAAAGACCTTTCCAGAGGTTTCCAAACCTTTCCAGAGGTTTGCTGCTTGAACAGCATATTTCTGAGCAGAGACCAGGCCACTTCTCCCTCCTGCCATCAGCCTGGTCCTTTGCACTGTCTGAGGATCTCGATTTTTCACATTTACTAACTCCAGGTGAACTGTGGACCCTTCACATGTATGCAAAGTTGTATTTATGATCCTCCTTTCTGTTGTTTCTGTCTTTCAAATTGAAGCCACCGAAATGATGATTTATCACACAACAGCACACATCTGAACACACTTCATATAAGAATATCTTCTGATCCATCTTCTAAATCTGAGCTGTTCTGCTTTCACCTTGACAGACTCACAAGGGATTATTGAAGACGTTGTCTTACTGGGAGCTCCGGTGGAAGGAGAAGCCAAGCACTGGAAAGCTCTCACCAGAGTGGTGTCGGGCAGGATCATAAACGGCTACTGCAGGTCAGTGTGTGCTCAGTGCCCGGCCTTGTTAGCCTGGGAATGTTTGGGGGATTTACCCCTTTTAAGCACTTTGTGAGTGCTGGTGAGGACATTGACTCAGCAGTGCCAGAGCCTTGTCCCTCCAGGCCTCTCCCTCAGATCCACTGGAGATGACAGCTTCAGGAGGCACTTGAAGGCTGTTTGACCCAGCTCTTGGCTCTTTGTGACACTGGAAGCCCAAGTAGGTCCTGTTCATAGAGGGATCCTAAAGCTGGGTCAGTGTGTTTGTGTGTGTATTCTGATATATTCTAAAGCCCCTTTAAATCTCAGCTTTATGTGAAGGACTCTAAATACAGCAATTAAGTTCTCTGACTTAAAGAACAGGAATTAGAACCTATAAAAGCTTTAAGATGCAGTTCACTTGTGGCTGCTTACGGGGAACAAGATGTGAATATCGCAATGGAAGGGAAGGAGCTCAAGCAAATTGAAGGTTTTTGTATCTGGAGTGGGTTTTTGGTCAAGATAACTGACATGAACAAGATATTTAACTTACAAAGGAAGAATAGCTGGAATAGCTGTAGCAAATTCAGTAAGGATGTGAAAGAATACAAAGATTGTCTTCAAAACAAATACCAGCCTTTAAAAACCACATTTAAAAACATTTTAGAAATAAAAGCAGACAACTGTTGTGCAGAGTTGTGGGAGCTGCTGGGTGAGAAGAGGGAGGTTCAGAGGCCCGAAACAGCTGAAGCAGTCTCCGAGAAGCTATTAAGTATTCAAGTGACAGCTTCAAACCTAATGACTGTGTCTTGGAAGATAATTGTGGCAGGAACACTGCTTACCAGAACAATTAGATAAAGGGAAATTAAAACCAAGGAATGAAGCAGGGAATACTGGGAGCATGGGGAAATAAATTGAGAAATAACCAGGCAAGAAGATTAGCAAAGAACCTGCAAGTCAAGACAGTTTATAAAGCTGTGAGCCCTCGGGTCAAGGACAGGTGAAAATGCTGCTGGTGTTTTCCATGCACACATCCATATGGATGCTTACACACAGACATGGAAGGTGGGGAAATACTGTGTTACTGTGCTTCTAACAGAGTGTTCAAACTTAGAATTAAATAAAAAGTATTCAAGGTTAAAACAAATTATCAATCCCATCTCTCAGCTAGGCTGGAAATTGTTGCTTTTGTCCTCTTTGGACCCCAGGATTTTCAGGGATGCTGGATGTAAACACCACTTGCAGTGTTTCCTCATGTGGCATAAGGAAAAGCTGCCTTCCTGGGAGTGCTCTGAGTTCCTCCAAGAAGCCATAAATGATAGAAATCATTGCATATAACTGAGTTTACCCAGCAAATATTATTCCTCTCTGTGTTGTACAAAAATAAATTTCAATCTAAGAAGCTCAGTGTATCCATTTCCTAGAACACACACACACACACACACACACACACACACAAAAGATCTTGTAATAGTTTCTAAGCCTGCCAGGCTATTGGAATAAAATACAGTATGTGTGTGTCTAGGGTTTATTCAGGTAACATGAGGGGCAGCTAGAGGAGGGAATTGAGAGATATGGGGAATTTCTGTGAGGATTGAGATATGAGAGAAAGAATATACAAACATTGTGTGGTAAGGCCTCACCTGATTCTGATTTCTCTGCTCTCTCGCTTGTACAAAGGGTGGCCTCATTCTGCCACTTCAGGAGTAACCCGATTTAGGTTGGATGAATTACACTGGATAGAATTCCTGTAAGATAAGATTTGAGCCCAGCTGTTGAGCTTCAGGCCTTGTTCTCCTTTGGCTTTGGAATATGAGGGAACAGGGCAAGTGAGAGCCCTGTCAGCTGTTGGAGCTGTCCCCTCCCACTTAACAGCAGGGTTACAAAGTCCCAGGGGGAAACCTCACCCAAATCGGTTGGACTGGCTCAACTTTTAAAAGAACCCATGGCTGAGCAGCGTGGATGTGTTATAAAGGTTTTGCAGGGCTCTGTGTACACTTACAACTCCTAGTGTGGATTGTTTGGGAGTAGCCAGGAATGGGCACCTGTGCAGGAGCATTTCACCTGCTGCCATCACAGAGCACAAATGCCTCTCGTGTCCCACTTCAGTCTGCTCTGCAGTGGCATTTCGGTGCCCAGATTTTATGCTGTTGCTCAGCACAGAAGAGTTTTTTATTTCCTTCTCTCCTCATGGCATGGTCTACCCTGAAACTGTCACAGTGACTTATGGCACTGCTTTAGAGTGGGAACAAACTCTTCCTGGTTCTATCACCAAAGCCATGCATTTCTACAGTACCTATAAATCAGGAGCACTCCCAGGAGCTTCACAGTCGATATTTATGTCACAACATCAGTGTTGTAGGTCTCATCACCTTTACAGCTTTATGGGCTAGAGAACCTATCAGTACATGAAAAAGATGAAATACGTCAGTGTGCAATCCCTAAGCAAACATAGAAATAAACAGAAGGGTCAGATTTTCAAACTCTCTGCAGGTAAAGAGACTACACCCATGGATCAGGATTCAATTCAGACTTACACCCTTGTGTCCCAGGAACCTGCCCTGAGTCCGGCAAGTGATTCCTGGTGTGATTCCTACATCACACAGACCTGCAGCAGGTCTTGCTCCAGACATCACTGTGCTTCCCAGCCCTTCCACTCCCCTCGTGGTCTGAGTAGTAACACATTGGAAGTGTTCCACACCGGGTTGGATGGGGCTTGGAGCAACCTGGGATAGTCGAAGGTGCCCCTGCCCATGGTAGGGGGTGGAACAGGATGAGCTTTAAGGTCCTTTCCAACCCAGACTGTTCTGGAATGGAATTCTTTGATTCCACGTTGCATTGGCTGGGCAACAAGATTTATTCCCGCTCCTCTCTGCTTCCAGGGGGGACTGGCTGCTGAGCTTTGTTTACAGAACTTCCTCTGTCCAGCTCAATGTTGCAGGCCTCCAGCCAGTCGACCTGGATGACAGGAGGATGGTGAACATGGACCTTTCCTCTGTGGTAAGTTCTCATATCCTCATTTTTTCTCTATCATCCTTCGCCTGCAGCGCTGGAACCCCACACTCACTGTGTAGGGGAAGCTGGGGACTGAAGAGAGCCCCTCCAGGTGCACTGTCCCTCTTTCCTGTCTTTGAGGGAACTCTTACCCACACTTCCCTCTGGGTTTTGTTGGCCTAGCTAGCGCTCAGCACTGAGCAAAACAATGAGAACCTACCTCCCCTGTTGGATCAGCTTGGGGATTTTTGGTTCTGACATATCTCATACTGGAGATAGAAAATGCTATTACTCCTCAAGAAGGGCCTTGCTGTCACAGAATCATGGAATGGTTTGGGTCGGAAAAAGCTTGGTCTCAACCCCTGTGAGCGTGGAGCCGGGAGAGGTGGGATCAGCAGCTGGAAAACGTGGATCTCAAACACGCGCCCGCACGGCAGGTGCAAGCCGCTATCTTATCTTGGTGGAGCCTTCCACACTGCTCAGGTTCATCCAGGGGCAGGCTCCTGGCCCTTGTACCTTGGTCCCTGGATCTGCAGGAGCCGGAGCTGGTTTGGAATTACAGAAGCTCTGTGATAGCAACAATTGGTTTGCCAGGTGCTGCTGCCTTTTCAGAGTGTGTGTCTCCAGGAAACAGGGAGAGATTCACTGGTATATCTGGGAAACATTTAGCTTCTTCAAAGCTATCTGGTGTCATTAGTGATAAGCTACTGTTAGAACTGGCAAAATATCTGGCAATATATCGAAGCAATATTCAACTCAATTATCTTAAACTCATCACCACATTGCTGCCTCTTCCACAGAAAACAATGCAGAACTTATTTGTGTATCTATATCCACAGAAATCTTGGACATGCCATCGTGTTTTTTCCATATCCCAATGTTTTAATTCAGTGTTTACTCTCTGCAAACTGGAAGATGCTCAGCACAAAGCTCAGGATACTTCTGTGATCGGTGTTCCTGCCGTGACTCTTCTTCCCGAATGTCCCCACGGGCTGGCAGGGACTTTCAGTGTTGCTCTGGAGCTAAAGGCACTTTGAAGAACTTTCAGATTTTTTGGAGCACCAGCTTGCTGAGCTTATAAATACCCAACTGTTCTCAGCTCATTTCATTCATGATAACTGAGCTCTGCACAGGCCTTGGCAGCACACACAGGGCTTGGTGATGAGCAGAGAGTACAGACACTTGGAGGAACAAAACAGGGGCTTCCCAGGAGGAAGGGGTTCAGTGGAGGCTTTTAAACATGGTCCATGCATCTTTGCATCTCTCTGGGCTGTCAGCATTTCCACACACTCCCACATCCATTTTCTCACCATCCCCAGAGCTGCCAGGACTCATTTGCTCTCTGACATCTGTTGCTAGCATGAAAATGGCCCAAGATGCCAGGTGGTGGCACTGGGGTGACATTTCCTGTCAGTCAGTCCATGTCACCCCTCTCTTTCTGAGTTCTCTTCAGAGACCCTCCTTCTAATGACCCTCTGCTTCCTGAAGCATTAAACCCCCCCGAGCCCTGCACGCTTTATGCTGCCTGGATCGCAGCAGCTTCTCCACTCCCCTCAGAGGAGCAGGATTTCCATTTCAGCTGAATGAATAACGTCTGCAGAGCTGCTCTCTGCTCATCTCCCAGAGCTGTGTGTCTGCAATCCCGGCTGCCTGGTGCCAGCAGTCAGTCCCAGCGCTGCTCTCCTTCACAAGGAATTGACACTTCCTTCATCTCACTGCAAAGCTTTGGGGAGGAAAAATGTATATTAAGTAGGTGTCATTGCCTTGATCCATTTTCCAGACCACGGGAAGAAATACAGTGCATTCTGGGGAACATTTTAGAAGTAAAAGGAGCAAGAATGGGGAAGGAAATATCCAGGGGCAATATTTTTTAAAGTGACAAGAAAGCAAAGATGGATTTTGCTGAAAGTACGGTGCAGTAGCATAACAGAAAAATACATATTGATATTTAGAGGTATATAGAGATACAGGTATTTTCTTTGTGGAGACCAGCTCCATCCCTGCAGATGCCCTTGTTGGAGGTCCCTGTGAGTGTCCTCCCAGGAGAAGGACAAACTGTGATAGAAGAATAAAGTGTAGCTGATGCAAAGGTGCTCGGCAGGAAAATATTATGATGGCAGCATCAGTATTCTTGGCATCTCCCAGTCCATCCATAATGAGAACTGGACTGGATCCAAACAGCTTGGTTCTCTCTGCTGTGGTAGCACCAGAATCTTCAAATGAGTGGAGGATTAGGAGCCCTCAGTATAAACAGGAATTCACCTCCGAGGCCTCCATCTCATGTCTCTCTTGATTAGTGTGGTTTTTATCTGACTGTCAGTAAAAAAGCAGAGAGAAAAATGTCCTCCCACTCAGCAAACACAGTTATAAAATCCTTCCTCATGATTACAATGGGGCTGATTTTTTCCGTGGATTTATTTGACAGCACCTGGTAGAGACCATGGAAGCTGTGGAGCTGCAGGGGATTATCCTGATTGCTGTTTGTTCCCAGGGAATTTGTTCAGTGCAGTCTGAATTAACATTTGAATATTGCACAACTGCTCAAGGATCACCTTCAGGGGCGCTCAGGAGTCAGCAGCAAGTCGGGAATGGGCAGTTTCACAGCAGCAGAAATCAAGGATGAACTTGCAGGTTTAGAGGCAGTGGGAATGCGTGGCTGGAAGTCTGGTGGAGAGCAGGGATGGATCATAGAATCAGGGAATTGGTGAGGGGGGAAAAGCTCTCAAGAGACCACTGAGGCCAGTCATTCCCCCAGCACTGCCAAGGCCACAGCTAACCCATGTCCCCAAGTGCCACATCCACACGGCTTTTAAATCCCTCCAAGGATGGGAGTTCCATCCTTGCCCTGTGCCAGGGCTGAACAGCCCTTTCCACGGAGAAATTTCCCCTAATATCCAATCTAAATGTCCTCTGGCGCAGACTGAGGCTGTTTCCTCTCGTCCTCTCACCTGTCACCTGAGAGAAGAGACCAACCCCCACCTGGATCCCCCCTCCTGTCAGTTCTCAGAAAAGGGACCAAAATTCCCATTATGAGGGAAGAGAGATTCAAGGCAGTCAGGTACATCAATACCATAAGCAGATGGAAAGTCTGAATTTTGTGAAATCCAACTGATTTGGCACTTCTGAGTCAGGCTTTTTTCCTCCAAACACATTGAATTGTGGTTTTTCCCACTGTATTCCCAAGACTTGCGGCAAAGAATTAATTGTGGTTACAAAATGCAGATTAATTAAGAACGCTGGGGAGTTGGAAAGGCAAAAAAAGGCTGCCAGTGTGTCATTGCTCCTTTGTTTCACTTGTTCCCAGTGAGCAGTGCCACCTCCCCGAGGGCAGGATCAGAGGAACAAGAGCTTGGAGCAGAACTCGGCTTCAGGCAGCTGCCTGGAGGAGCTGGGAGAGCCCCTCTCCCATCAGGGGGACATGCAGGGCTTTGTAGAAACAATTCCATCTGTCTGTGAGGCTGTGAGGTCACAGGGATGGCTTCCACACCCCTGGAATCATCAGTGGCTTTATTTTCTGTGCTCCTTCTTGCTGTTGATTTGGGTGCTCCAAGAATCCCACATTAAATACATATTCAATGTGTTTTTCCCTTTGGGACACAAGCAGAGGGTGCTGGCAGTGTCACTGTGTTAGAACAGAGGAAGAAACTGAAAAAGCTTTTCCAAAAAAAAAGTGCAAACGAGGCCATTAATAACTTGCAGATTGTTTTTGCTCTGTGGCTGACAAACCTCAAAGGCCGATGTCCCTCCTCGCTCCAGCACACAGGGATTGCTTGAGCTGGATGTGCTTTGTGGGAGCCTGGGGATGCTCAGCTGCTTCTAAAGGCAGAGAGAACCCTTTTACAGGACTCAAATTTCACAAGGCTGGTGCCCAAATTCCCACGTGCCCTGCTCTGGGAGCCAGCAGAGTGCCACAGCTTCCTGCAGAGTTACAGGAGGGGTTTTCCCATTCTGCCAAGGTGCCTGGAACACGTGTGTATCCTTCCACAGGGCATCCCCACATTACCTGCTGGAGTGTGTACAGTGTCCACAACCCCCAGCTGCCCTGGGCAGGGCTAATTCCTGGGGCTGCAGCTTCTCCTTCAGAAGAGCTGAGGGGACCAAGTGCCACGTTTGAGGGACTCACGGGTGGTTTCTATTTCCATCAAATTCAGTCCAGCAGAGGAAATTCACTATTCCTTTGCAGAACCAGCAAAGCTGTGATTCCATCACCTCTTTCTCCTGTGGAACAACTGGCATCACAAATCACCTTTGATAGATTTTCTCTTCCCCCTCAGAGTACTTTGCATGTGGAACTGGGACAGTTCCCACAAGTGCAGGTGCTGCACCCCCTGTTCTTTCCTGGTTTGCAGTGAGCAGGTCTGTAGCTGTTGGCTTTGCAGACAGCTTTCCCCATCCCAGCCCTTCCTGGAGCAAAGCAGTGGGAGTTTTCCCAAAGTACTGTTCAGCTGGGTGCTGCAGGAATGGCCACACAGAGCCCAGGCAGGTCAATTAAGGATAGAAAATTCAGCTTTTAATTTCCTGTCTTCTGCTGGAACACGAACGCTGATTCTGGATCATTTTTCTGCTCCCTTTGATCTCCCTTTGTGACCTCCTCAGCTAACTTGGAAACAAAATCCCAGCGCACCAGCCAATTAAAAGTGTTAATCAAGGGGAAGGCTGACTTTGCTGACACCTTGGGCACGTCATGTGTTTGAGATGCTGCAATGAGAGCAGCTGAATTATTGATAGGACCTGAATGTCACTGAAATACCATGAAGGTGTCACTGCCCCAGTGACACTGGGGGAAGGGGAGGGCTTAAACCTGCTGCAAATCCCAGTGTGGTGGATTTGTAGGATATCACATTGCTGAGGAGAGATGTGGCACTACTCCACAGCTCTTGGAATTCCCCAATTGTCCAAGACTTCTTGCCCAGACACACTATTGCCATCAGCTCATGAGGGATGAGTCAGAACAGGTTGTTGTCCCCAAAAGCAGCAAAAATTCCTTCCGTTAACCTCAGGTGACCTTGTTTTGTGGGGCTGGGCTGAGAACCTGGTTTGAAAACAGCAGAGGTGGTAATGTTTGAGCTGCCAAATCTTGTGTATTCCTGGAGCAAGGCGGGGAGAGGAAGGGTGGCAATCCCTTCGGGTGTTACAGGAGTCACCCTCTGCTTCAGGCCGGTCCTGATACATCCTTCTGGTTATGGACGCTGAACCTCATCTCAAGGCTTCGTGTGGAATCCTGAGAAATTTTCCATGATCCTGGTGTGATCAGTGTGTCCAGTGGTTTGGGTCACTAGTGGCCTGCTGTGGTTCCTAGTGTCAGCCACCTGGGTCCCCTAAGCCCTTTCTAGGAACACTCCAATTCCGTGTATCAATCCAGTCTTCATTTCTGCGATCTCTTGTCCTCCGTGGCCCAAGACATTATGTTCAAATTATTCCCCAGTGATAATTATATGCACAGTTTATGCTGGGTCTTTTAAAACACTCTTTAAACCATTGAATTTAAATAATTTCCACTTGGATTAGCACCGAAAAATGAGTATTTAATTATAGCCACCTTATAAATGAGTGGTGCTCGCTGGGGAGAGCATCAACAAAAAATAGTCAACAGCAGCTCCACAAACAGTTGAAAAATTAATGGAAGAGCTGCTTCCTTCAGTGAGATGGCTTGGAGTGCTTTACCTGGGAACAGAGGGACATTTGTGAAGGCACATTTCCCTTGAAACTCTTTGAAGGACTCTTTTATTAATTCAGAATATTAATTCCTGATTTTGTGCCTGTTGTCACTGATGTACAGCTGCTCTCCGTCTTGTCCCTTAGACCTCCAGAACTTGGTTCCTCTGTTTTCTTCCTGTGTTTTCTTGTTATATTCTGTATTTTACTCCTCTCCATCATCCTCTTGGAATTGCTGAAGGTAAATTGAGAGTAAAGCTGGCAGAGGTTTTCAGCAGTGGATGAATCCAGCAAAAGCCAATGATTACTCAGAATTTTCAACACTGATCACAAAACATATCAAAGTTTGATGGAAAAAACTCTTGGAAAAAGTTCTTGCCTTGGTGTGGGATTGCCTGAGGGTGTCTGAGGGGAATATCCCTCAATTACCACCCCAGAGGTGACAATGAGGATCAATCCATTGTGGCTGATTGCAGGAAAAAAATTATAGTCTGGCTCAAAAAATATCACTGCAATGAAAGGAGAACTTTTACCAGTCAAGTGAGTTTTAAAATGAGAAGAAAAATAAGAATTGAGTGCCTTATTCAGTCCACAAGGACTGTGGTTGTGCGGAGGGATGATGTCAAAGCAAAGCCTCTGAGCCTCAGCAGAATCAGTCTTTATTCCCTCAGTTTGTCAGAGCAGAAATAGGAACATCAAAGAGGAATAATGCAAATGGCATTGTCAAGATTTCCAAAATAAATTCAGCTCTATCAGTTTTCCTCAAATATATTTTTGTTGGTTTCTCCAGGACTGCTGGTGGCCAGGATGCAACATTGCTGCAGGTGCCAAATTCAACTGGTGAATTGAATCAATTTTTAATAAATCCATTTAAATTGCAGCTTCTGAATTAGTGGATGTATCCACTGTTCTCACTTTGAGAAAACATTGTCTCCTGACAATCCAAGCACAAGAATTTTGTTTCTATTCTAACTTCATTCAGCCCCAGCCTGTGTCAAGGTCTGTTGAATGTTTTCTGGTTCCTGCTGTGGAATCTCCGCTGCCTCTGGATTTTCCATCTCGTCTGCCCAGGCAGCATCAAGGCTTTGCCATGAGCTGTCAGCAAACTGTAGGAAACAGCCAGGACATTTTCTGCCAGGCTGAGAGTTGGGATTGTTCATCCTGGAGGACAGAAGGCTCCAGGGAGACTGTAGAGCTCCTTCCAAGGCCTAAAGGGGCTCCAAGAGAGCTGGAGAGGGACTTGGGACAAGGGCCTGGAGGGACAGGACAAGGGAGAGTGGCTTCCCACTGCCAGAGGGCAGGGATAGATGGGATACTGGGAAGGAATTGATCCCTGTGAGGGTGGGCAGGCCCTGGCACAGGGTGCCCAGAGAAGCTGTGGCTGCCCCTGGATCCCTGGAAGTGTCCGAGGCCAGGCTGGACAGGGCTTGGAGCAGCCTGGGACAGTGGAAAGTGTCCCTGCCCATGGCAGGGGTGGAATGGGATGGGCTTTAAGGTCCCTTCCAGCCCAAACCTGTGATCCTGTGGGTGCCCTCTGTCAGGCAGGATGTATCCAGGCTCAGAATTAAGGCTTTCACTGACATGTGGGAATACCTGTGACCGGAGGAGCCTGCCAGCTTGGCAGAGCTGACTGGATTTTGAGGGATAACCTGGCAGAGCTCGGGAGCCCTGCAATCCATCAGCCTGTGCCACCATTTGGGCTGTGTGGGTTCGGAGGCAGCATCCAGAACGGAGGAGTTTTTGGAAAGCAGCAGTGACATTTGAGCTTCTTCCCGTCTGCACCGACAGCTCCCAGAACTGGCAGCTCAGCTCAGAGCAGGGCTGGGCTCCAGTGCTTTTCCTGGACTACACATTCACTGCAGCTTTGGGAAAGGGAGAGTAAACAGTAACAATACCCAGAGGGGCTGAGCTGGCTCTACAGTTGGGTTTCACTCTGTGTGTGACACCCGGGGCAGGTGAGGGCTCCTGAAGGTGAGCTGTGATTATCCACTGAGCTCCAGAACTGCAGCTCACTCCAGGAACTCCTTCACCCTGTGTAAAATACCATTTGCTATGAAAACAGACAGTATTTGCCAAAAGGGAATCCTGAAGGATCCCCTCCGAGGTTGTTGCTGCTCTTGCTGAAATAACCAAGCTCTGCAGAGAGGTTTGAACTTGAGCGAATCTTTTGCTGCAGAATAAAGACGCTCTTTGGATGTGATAGGCTCAAAACACACAAAAGCAGTGAAATTCTCAGGTGTGTGAGTGATCTGTGCATTCTCCACCACACTGCTTGCCTCCACAGTGATTCCCTGTGAATCCATGGGGTGTTTGATGAGGGGGAGCACGAGGAAGGCACAGCTGAGCTGCCCTGTCCTTCACCTGCCCACAGGGAGCAGAGGGGCGAGGGACACTCAGCTGAGCTCTGACAGTTCCGCAGCCGTACAGAGCATTTGGAGCCACGTGCACTCCTGTGCTGGCTGCTCGGGATGGGTGGAGGAGCTTTTATTGAAGGGCACTGGACGGGATCTGAAGGTTCTTGGCGCTGGAGTGAGCAGTGTTATCTGGCTGTGTCGGGCCTGTCCTTGTGACATCAGTGTTGTGACTGAGTCATGCCTGTGCCTGAGTCCATGGCAGAGGCAGGATCGTGTGGAATGTCTCCCTTCTCCTGGCCCTTCCCCTGCCCTTCCCTGGGCAGAACCCCCTTTGTGACACACTGGGTTCCTATGGGTCAAACCGGAGAGAAGCCGGGACTCTTAATCCTCTGGATCCAACAGAAACACTTCCCTGGCACTTTAATCCTCGCAACTGATTGTGCTCAGTGACATTTTTGATACTTTTGGGTGGATTTGGTCTTGAAAACCTTTCCAAACGTGCTGAGCTGACTGGCTGATGGATCCCTCTGGGCAAAGCCATCAGTTTGTCCTCTGGAGATCCCCCGGCACACCGCTGGAGTCCTGGGCAGCAGCAGTGCCAGAGGCAGCTGGCTCGTGGCTTCCAGTGAGCCAAAGCAACCATAAAGTCAGTTATGTCTGGGAGAAGTCACCTAAACAATCCCAATAAACCCACCCCACTGCTTTCCTTACAGCAAGCAAAAATGTGTTTGCTCTGGTGCCAAGCACACTCTTGCTTTTGTCCTGAAATTCCCCTCGCACTTTGTTCTGGCAAATAGTCAAATAGTTCTTTATTTCCCTTTAAAATTTTTATTGACAATGTTGTAGATGTTCCCCTCCCATCTTCAGCACCACCTACCCAGCAGAGGAATTCAGCTTTTCAGACTGAAGTTGAAAACAGGCTTTAGGGAGCTGGAATTGCTGGATTTTCCCATCAAGATGGCTTTAAAGTGGCCAGGAAGTTTGTTTGGCGCAGCAGAGGAGAGTCCTCCCTCCTCTTACACTTCTCAGGCATTGCACTGGTCCAGCTTTATGGAATCCCCTCCTGGCCTATCCCAGAGACAGGAGGGAGTTTGGATGGAAGGGATTGTGCAGAGCTGCAGTAGGGACAGACTCTCATGAGGTCTCAGCTTCTCTTTCAGCTGCGTGAACTCCTCAGAGTCGCTCATACTCAGCATCTCTCAGGGATCATGGTGCTCAGGGAAGAGGAATTCTCTGTTGTTTCAGTGGAAGCTGCTGGATGCTGAGGAGTAATGAAAGTCAGTCCTTAGGGTGGCAAAGGAAATTTGTTCTCTCTGGCTAATGACTCAGTGACAATGGGCTGAGCATTCCCTGTACTTTTCCAGAGGAAAATGTCCACAGCTCCCAGTCCTTCCATGGTTATTTTAATTAACAAATCTGTTCAAAACATCCTGGGCCCGTTGAGCCATCTGGATGGATTCAAGTCACATCTTTGTATTCCTGATGTGCTGATTAAGTCCTTCAGTTTGCTCCAAGCCCTCTGTGCAGCCAAATGTTCCCCTCCAAAGCTTCCCACAAACAGCTCAGGGGGTTGGATTTGTGGAGAAAAGGTTGTCTTTAGCTTTGGGAGAGGTGTGCTGGGAACCCTGGTGCTGGCACAGCCATGAATCCCACAGTGGTTTGGGTTGGGAGGGACCTTAAAGCCCATCCAGTGCCACCCCCTGCCATGGGCAGGGACACCTTCCACTGTCCCACGGTGCTCCAAACACCACCCAGCCTGGCCTTGGACACTGCCAGGGATCCAGGGGCAGCTGAAGGATTGCTCTGGCACCAGGCAGGGGCAAGCAGGAGATGAGCAGAGGGTCCAGGGCTGGCGTCTTTACAGAGCTCTGTGAAGAGCTCTTACCATCATCATCCCTTCCTGGGGGAGTCACCCCTGTGTCTGGGAGGCAGGAAACCTCCCACGAAAACTGAGGTTATGGGTATTCTCTGCTGCGGAAATTCCCTGATTACTAGCAAGGTTTGGGAAAATAAACGGCCAAGACAGCTCTCTGGCTGGGTCAGGAAGATTTAAACTGCTGAAAATTGGATTTACCAGAGATGCTGAAATATCTGGGGATGCTGTTGGTACATCGGGACACCTGGAATGGGGAAGGAATTTCAGCCACGTGGCCTTCAGCATCAAGAACAATCACTTGCAGAGATTTCCTCTCCTCCTGTGCCCTGATTGGAAGGGAACTTGCCAACATCCATCTCAGAAGGGATTATCTTGTCGTGGAATTCATCTTACAATAAAATTGTCAGAGTTTTTACACGTACTGTTGACCTTTATTTGGTTTATGAACCCATAACTCCTGGGCTCCTGGGTTTATACGGGGCGGGGTTGGACCAGTGCAGCTTCCAGCCAAGAACCTCATCTTGGTTCCTGTGTGAGGTTTAATGACTGCATCCTAATTTAAATAAGATAATCCTGGCTTTTACAAGGGAGCTGAGGCACCTGGAGGACATCTTTAGCAAGAGCAGGCAGCTGAACTAAGAGAACTCCTGCCTAGGTATCCCTCCCCAGGGCAGAGCTCCTCCTCTGATCCTCCTGGCACCCAGGATTTGGGGGGTGGAACTCAGCCAGGTCCAGGCTTTGAAACATCTCAGAGGAAGAGTCATCCAGCACCAGTGTGTGCCCCAAACGCTGCAGCCACTTCAGGCTGGTCGATGGACACCTGCACTTATCCAGTGGTGGAATCACCACCCCTGGAAGTGCTCAAAAAACATGGGAATGTGGCACTTGGGGACGTGGGTTAGTGGTGGCCTCAGCGTGATGGACTTGATGATCATAAACGTCTTTTCCAACCTTAACAATTCCATGATTCTGTGATTTTTCCCGACCTCATTCTTTCCGTCTGTCAGAGCCAAACCCAAGTCTCTGGGCAGTGGTGGCTGTTGGGGTGAAGGACTTGGCTGAGCTGGATCCCTGTGGATTCCCTACTCACAGGATTCTTGTTCCCTGCAGGTAAACGGCCACCTGGACTACATGAAGCAGATGGATACGATCCTAAAAGCCGTGGGCATTAAAACCAAGGAATGCCAGCCAGAAGAGAAGGGCAGTGGAAGTCTTTTTTCCCCTCAAGCCAAGAAATCCCAGCGGGCAGCCAGCAGTGAGGCTCCGGGAGAGGAAAACGCCGGGAAAGAGGAGGGTGAGGCTGGGGGTGAGGCTGTCCCGGCCGGCTGCGCTCACCCACGGGATTCCTCCTGCTCTGCCCTGGGAGAGCCCTCGCTGCCCCGCCCGCACTGCTCACACGGCACGGACAGCAAGGGCCAGGCAGTGGGCAAAGGAGCAAATTAGGGCAGAGCTGCTCAGCCAGCACTAAAACCGCTGTCACAGCACATCCGCGGCGCTGGGATTCCCGGAGGATGGAGCTGGCGGAGCTGCAGCTGCAGTTTCCAGCCCCTCTGGAGAAAAGCGTGGCACTGGCGTGGCACTGGATCAAAGCGTTCGGAGCAGCCGCCCACGGCACCTCCCCCAGGCGAGAGAGGGCTGATTCCTGCCGGAGCCTGCGCTGCTCCCCGGGAATCCAGGGCAGATCCCATCCAAATCCTCGCGGGAAGCAGCTGCACCCCTCGGCACCGTGTCCCTGCTCTGACTGGGGGAAGCAGGTGGGGTTGAGGGGATTTTAAGCAGAGGGGTTTGTTACTAGGAAATTAAAAACATTCTTCTGCTGGAGATGAGTTATGTTTGAGGATCTCAGGTGTGTTCCAGGCTCTGCCTGCCCCACTCTGGACGGATCCGTATCCGCTCTCCGGCTCTGCTGACCGGGAGGGGAAAGGCTCAGCCTGCCAGGCTTCCCTCCCCCACCTGCTGCCTGTCTGCTGCCAGGGCTCGGGCACTTTCCCGTCTCCAAGACTGTTTCCCTGTCTCCAGACTGGAGTTGGTGGGTGTTGGAGGCCCCGTTCCTGTTGGGAACACGTTTGGGACCCTTGGTGAAAGGATCAGGAAAACCGAGGGGGTTTTGGATGGTTTATGAAAATTCCTCCCGGGCTCTCCAAGCCAGCAGCCCACAGAGACTTTCCTTTTGTGTCCCACAGACATCTCCAGCCTTAAAAGCCCCTTCCAGACATATTTTTAATTGGCTTCGAACAAAACCAGTCCTTGGCACAGGATAAACATGGGTCTGTCTGATTTCTACCTCCTTCCGTAAAAGTGAATTGGCTCCACTCTCTTCATCCCCAGTCTCAGGGCAGAGGGAAGGACCCAGCTCTGCATCCCCTGCCAGCACAGCTCCGGAACCATGTGGGAATGATCCACATCTTCCATAAAAGCCCCTTTTCTGCCTTGTTTTGCTGCTGAGAGAATGCATCTGGCAGGAGCGTGGCAGGCGGGTACCCCGCCTCTGTCTGGGGCACCTCTGGGGTTTTTGCTTCGCCACAAGGGAGGGTTCAAACTCTCCCACCCTCCATCTGGGGAGTCTGTTGTCTCACGAGAGGGGAAACAGTGGGATTGCACCTTCCAGTTTTGGTTCACAGACAGTTCTCCCCCTCCTCCTCCCCCCTGACCCAGCAGCCACATTAATCCCCCTCTCCCTCCATCCCCAGCTTCCTGCAAACCTTACCTGCAGATCATTCCTCATGGGGTCAGACACGGCTGGGACCTAGCAAAGCACCGTGGTTTGGGTGCAGTGCCTGGCAATTCCTCTCCCTAAATCCAGCATCCAAGGGGGCTCAGACCTGCCCAGCGCCGACCTGGAGCGGTGCCTCGCTGCAGAGATGGGAGGGAGCGGCTGTGGGATCCCACAGGGATTGGGGCTGTTTTGCCAGCTGGTGTTGATGCCGTTGGCTGCAGGGGTGGGATGGGATTTCTCTGCTCATCCCAGGCTTTGTCCACAAGCAAACACCGAATTACGCAGAACTGCCTGGATGAGACAGTCAGGAATTATTGCTTTTGAGTGTTTGGCTTGAAGAGGTCTCTTCCCCTCTCTGTCCATCTCCCGAGGCTGATTTGGTACCTAACAAACTTCCAGACTCCACAGTGCCTTTTACTGCTCCTTTTTAGCTGGAGTTGTAGTCCAAGCCAGCTCAACGCCAGCCCCAAGCTCCATCTGTGGCAAAATGCATGAAACTGCTTGGGGTTTGAACAGGTGCTCAGTGTGTCCCGGTCACTCATCCCTGGCTCCCAAGGGATTTGTGGCAAATAAATGCCAGGTTGGTCATACAAACTCCTATTCAGTTCTGGAATATCTGTGGGCAACGTGGAAAGAAAACTCATGAGAGTGGCCTGGCGTGTGGCTGCTTCTTCCAGCACCCCGTGTCCTGGGGATGCTCTGTGTCCGTTTGGATAGTGGGCAGTTCAGGAACACAGGCTTGGAATTAGGCAGAAGGCTTGGAGGGAGGGGGTCCAGGGAGGGCACAGCAGCCAACTGCCAGCCCAAAGGCACTTGAGGGAGAATTTACTAAAATAATTTGTTTTATTGATTTTTTGAAGTGCCCACTTGCCACACTTACGCAGTGTTCCCTCTGCTTATGGCTCTGGGGAGGGGGCTGGCATTGTCACTTAAAGTACAGTATTCCTTTAGATTCTTATTTGAAGCGGGGGAAAAGTGTATTTTCTAATTGCATCATCGAGGACGTGGTGGATTGTCAGAGGGAGGTGTGATGGTCCTGTGCCAGGAGTGGGAAGCTGTGGGATGGAGCCTGGGAGAGGAGCTGACCCCGTTACTACTGCGAGACACCCGCGGCGCCGCAGTGAGTCGCACCCCACACCCCCACTGAACACCCAAAAGTCAGTGCTGGACGTTCCACACCGAATCCAGCCCCCGCAGTGCAGCTCTGCGTGACGAGACACGGCGGTGCCGCCGAGCTGGAACTCGCTGCGTGACGGGAACCTGAGACAGACACAACTCCGGCGAGGAGATCCAGCTCCGGAAGACGTGATGTTCCGTGGGCTGAAGCAGCCCCAAAGCTCAGCGCTCCTGCTGAAGCAGCCCCAGAGCTCTCGTCCATGAGCCACAGGACGTGTTTCCACCACTGCCCTCGGAGGAGATCTGCTGAGCTCTGTGTGCAAAACCAAGCCTTGGTTTGAGGTTAGGGAGACGGAGGGTCTGGAGCCCGAGGTTCAGACTCACCAGGGATGGAAAGGCCACGGGAAGGGTTATGGGACGGTGACGGTGAGCAAAGGAGGGATGAAGGAGAGAGAGGCAAGGCAGGTTAATTCAGCAGCAGCACCCGGCTTTGCACGGTTTGATCCTCCTTGTGACAGTGCCCGGGGCCGCCATCCCCTCCGTGAGCTGCGCCGTGTGCTGGAACAGGGAATCTGGGAGATGGCTTGTGGCAAATCAGCCCCCGGAGGGTTTGTGTTGGGCTCCTGAGGGATCCTTCCCAGCACACAGAGCTGCGTGAGCCCGCTCAGGCCACGGGGGTGCCGAGCTGCAGCTCCGTGTCCGGGGGCTCCGCATCCCAAAGGCTGACGGAGCGAGCGCCGGGGCCCCGCGGGGCCGGGAGCAGCCGGAGGTCGCTCCCCGGTGCCCCAGAGTCGACAGAGTCGGTCTCGGCCTGCAGGGTGAGGACGTTCTTGAGGGACGTGGCGGCGCGGGGTCCGCTGTTGGAATTCCTCATGGACAGGGAGATGGCGCTGGGCCGGGGCTCCCCGGAGCGCCGGCAGCAGGGCAGGAATTTGCCCATGGCTCTCTTGAAGTCCCTCATGAAGAGCGGGTAGATGATGGGGTTCATGGTGCTGTTGCAGTAGCCCAGCCAGGTGAGCACGTCGAAGAATCCGGCCGGGACGCAGCCACAAACTGCCTGAGGGGACACAGCAGGGATTAGCGGTGTCCCCCACCTCAGCCCCAGTCCGGAGGGGCTTCCCAGGCACACCATTCCCCTTTCAAAGGAAACCTTCAAATCCCTTTTGAAGGGTTTTTTCCTTGCCGTTGCTCCCTGGGGAATTGCATCTTTGGTCCCGGAGGTCCAGCAAGACCTTCAGGTGCCTCCGATTGAACCCGGCTGGATTCCAAAGGAAAAGCTTCTGGAAACCTGACATAAAACCCCCACAGGTTCTTACCTGTGCCACATTGGTGATGAAGAAGGGCAGCCAGGCCACGAAGAACATGCCCAGGAGGATGCCCAGGGTCAGGCTGGCCTTCAGAGCCTTCTTGCTGTGCTTGTTGGTGAACCTCCTGCTCTCGCTGCCGGCCAGGGGCTGGCTCAGGGTGCGTGGGACCTGTGGCCGGAGACAGGGAGTGGTGGGCAGCTCCCCTGGCACCAGCACTGGCCTCTGCCCGAGAAAAGTGGCATTTGGTGCTCCAGCTCCTGCAAAAACCCTGCCGGTACTGCCCTTCTCCGAGGGGCAGGAGCAGGGCACGCACCGCAAGCCCGGAAGCGTGAATTAGGAGGAGGAAGCAATAGAAACCCTCAACACTGAGAGTATGACTTTAGTTACTGTAAAACAGGATGTTTCTCATTAGGCTGCTCTTTAGAGCAAAACCCAGCTCAGTCCACATGAGGATAAAACTGCCCTAAACAGGCAGCTCCAGCTGCTGATTACAGCAGCAAACTAATTACGTTTGTAAAAGCAGGACATGAGACATTTCAGCCTCCAAACACCATAACCCAGCCCTCCATCCCCTCCTGCAGTCTAAAATTAAGTGATTATCTCAACCCTCTGCTGTAATTAAATGATGCCCTGTTGTAACTCAGCTTCCGGCCCAAAAAGAGAACAAAAATCTCTAAAATGAGATGAAGATGAAAAAGGTTAAAAGATGAAGTTTGAGGGTTCCCTGGCTGACACCTTGTTTCTCAGCCAGTTTGGGGCTTCAAGGAACCTTTTGGGCCTCATCTGAAAGACATCGGGATGGATACTGCTCTTCCACGGCACAGCAAAGCCCCTGAGCATCCCCTGACTCTGTTTGTGGAGTCCAAACACCTGGAATCCTGCGAGAAAATAAACACTTTATGATATTGTCTCTTTATTCTTTGATTCTCCTTTTCCTTTTGACCAGCTGGTGCAGCTTATCACGTGTGGGGGAGCTGGCCAGAGTTCTGGCTCTGCTCTTGGAGAGAGCAAACTAAATCAAGGTATTTAAAGGCAATTAAGTTTGCCTTTTCCCTGTAGGATATGAGGTCAATAAAGCCTGTTACAGGGAATTAAAGCTGTTAGATTTAGTGGCAATTACCTTCTCCTGGAGAAATACAAACAAGTGCAGCCACGTTTTTGTTATAAAACCCACACACTCCGGTTCCACCGGCGAGCGCACGAGGAGGGGTTTGGCAGCTCCTGTTACAGACCAGGTAACAAAAATAGAAGCTTCTGTTCAAAATAAGGTGCTCTCGGGAATCTGGCATTTGCTATTAGTTAAAATCCTTCTCCCCCGTATGTCTCACACCCACCACGGCCAAGATTTACGAGTGGAAAGTCAGATAAGATTAAACCCCTCGGAGATGACGCCAGCCAAGAGGGGGGCGAAACTGCGTTTATTTTGCACGGCTGAGCATTTTTGCCTGAATCTTATTTATTTCTCTGCTTCTGCTCACGCTATTTCTGTGCTCACGAGCAGCTCCAGAGCTCTCCATTGCTGGGACAAGGCATGGGGCACCTCAGAGGATGTCAGGGAAATTTTTGTTGCCCAAAATCTCCCCCACTGCGGTTGTCAAAGCTGGCTCCAACCCTGAGGCCGTCCAGGAGGCAGAAACAGCCCAGTCACCCAAATTTGGGGTCTGCCAGAGCAACGTCCCTGTGGGCGCCTTACCTGCGGCGTGGCCTCATCGGTGGTGGCCACGTTGGAGGCGAGGGAAGCCACTTGCACCGCCTGCTTGCGCGCGGCCAGCAGGATGCGGCAGTAGGTGAAGGAGATGGCGGCGGACGGCAGGAAGAAGGTGAGGCAGGAGGCCACCAGGGCGTAGGGCAGGCTGACCAGCAGCCGGCACTGGTCCTCGTCCCCACGGCCGGTGACGTTCAGGGGCCGCACCTCGAACTCCAGCTCGTGCCACCCCATCTTGATGGGCAGGAAGGAGGCCAGTGCGGCCAAGGTCCAGGTGGCCAGGATGAGCACCAGGGCCCTGCAGGACGTCATGCGCAGCTTGTACCTGAGCGGGGAGGTGATGAGCAGGTAGCGGTCCAGGCTGATGACGCAGAGGTTGAGGATGGAGGCGCTGCAGCACATGACGTCGAAGGAGGCCCAGAGGGAGCAGAAGTCCCCCCGCAGCACCCAGCGGCCGTAGAGCTGGTTGAGCATGGCCGGGGGCATCACCACCAGCCCCACCATCAGGTCCGACATGAACAGCGACACCAGGAAGTAGTTGGAGGTGTTGCGGAGGGAGCGCTGGGTGACGATGAGGAGGATGAGGAGGAAGTTGCCCACCGTGGTCAGCAGGATGATGAAGCAGAGGAAGGCGGCCACCCAGCTGCTGCCCACGAGCAGGGAGTGCTCCCCCAGCACGCTGGCATTGGGGGCCCCCAGGTCGCCCTCCATGAGGAGCCAGGGGCAGGGCTGGCTCTGGGGCTGGGGACCTTCTCCGGCGTGGCCTGTGCTACGTGATCATCGCCGGGGCCGGGGAAGGAGGATCATCTCTCTGTTCTGTGTCTGTCCTCCCTTCTCTTCTCCTCCTCCTCTCCCTCTCTTCCCCCACTCTCTCCCTTCACTGGCACTCAGGGCAGAGTGACATTCCCAGGAGCTGATCAGCAGGACCAAGGTTCCCTCCCCATTACTCACAGCGGTTCCTCGTCCCTGTAAATCCCCCTGCTCTGGGACGTTCCTGGACGCTGCTTCTGGATGCTGGGGACGAGCTGGGTGGCAGGATGCCCGAGATGCCAGCGATGGCCGGATGCTCTGGATACTCTGATGCTCTGGATGCACTGGACCAGGGAATGACGAGACACCGAGATGCTCTGGATGCTCTGCAATCCGGATACTTCAGATGCTGGGGATGCTCTGCATCCCAGGATATTCCAGAGGCCAGGGCTGCTCTGTACCCAGCATACCCTGGATGCTGGCAGTGCTCTGGACTCCAGGATGCTCCAGATGCTGGGGATGCTCCGGCCCCCCGAGGCTCAGCTCTCGCCCCCCAGCTGGGCTGGGCTCCCTGCAGAGCTCTGTCCCCGGGGTCCCCGAGCTCCTCCGTGCCCGGCGCTGCCGCTGCTGCAGCCGGAGCCGCCAGGAGCGGCAGAGCAGCCTCAGGCGAGGACCGGGATGCTCCCAGCCAAGCCTGCCCGGGAAGAGGAAGATCCGGAGGGTGGGAAGGGATCTCTCCCGCGGCAGAGGAGCGCCCAGCCCGCGGGGAGCTGCGAGAGCGGGTGCGTGCAGGTGCCAGCCCGACTTTCACCTGCTGCTCTGGGCGCACGGCAAAGGATGCAGAAATGCCGATCGAGGAGGTGGGGTTGGGGGGGAGAGGAGGAGATGAAATGAAGCGCTAATGAAAACAGGGATCTGGGCTAAACTCCGCAAAGTGGCAGCCAGAGAGTTCCCGTTTCTGCCTTAAAGAGACAGCCCCGTGCTCTGCCTCCCCTGCCATCCCTGCCATCTGTGCCAGCGCTGGAGCCCTGGCTGGAGGCACCTGGCAGCGCGGCCAGCAGGTCGGTGGTCAAACCTGGCCAGCAGCTCCGAGTTCAGGCTCCACCCTCCACACTGGGTGATAAAAAGCAAAATTTTGCGAAGTCAAATAAAAACCCACCAACCAGCTGCACACAGCAGCCCTCGGGAAGCAGCCAGAGGACTCGCTGGCAGGTATTCCAGCGATCTGCAGCCAGGGATGGAGGAGCAGGGACAAGGGAGAGCCTGGCCCCTCTGCTCCGGGGTTATTCGGGCTGTTCTCGGGGCAGCCCAGCTCCCTGCCTGAGGGGCAGTCCTGGATGGACCCACGGCACCCTGTCCTTTAGCAAGTGGGAGGCAACACGTGAGAGGAGCCAGCTCAGAAAACCCTTCTGGGTCTCTGTGTGCTGCTGGGAATTCCGTGCTGCCACCTCCACACCCAGGGCAAACACCTCGGGGTGCTGGGCAGAGACTGATTGGGGTTTTTTAATTACCCAGCTGCCCCGAATGGCTGTGATTTCTGCTGGGGGAGGCCAGAGCTGGGGGCAGCGGCTCCAGCACAGACCAGAGCTGAGGGTGTGCCCCTGGCACCCAGCCTGTGCTCCCAGGGCCAGGCACTGCCGGCTGCTGCCAGTTCCTCCCCAAGTGCCCACCAAAGTTTTCCTTAACGCCTTTCCCCCGGGAAGCTGTGCTGCAGATGTGGGGTGAGAGCCAGCCGTGCACAGCGCACCCCCAGCGCTGCCCAGCCGCCCATTCCGCGACAGAAATCAGCCTCTTTACCAAGCCCCGCTTTTCTAATCGCCTTTCCAGCAAATTTGTTGTGCTTTTCCCAGTGCCTGGATGGGCATTCCAGGCCTGGAAACCATCTCTGAGCAAGGCACAGGGAGATGGAAGGCACGGGGACACAGCCCCCCCACACACACACGGTTATCCTCCAGGATCTCCGTGGGGGGATCGGGCTGCCCCTGGCAAACAGCTGCTGCCACTTGTGCCAGGACAGGCCTTGCCCTCCCTCTGCTTCCCCAGGACCCTCTCCTCGGATGCTCCCAGCCAAACCTCCCCGGCCGCCTCAGCGTCACAGTGCGCTGGCAGCAGTCCCGGGGCGGCGCACGCACACGCGAGCTCTGATCGCAGCAGGAGGTTTCCTTAGAAAAGCGTTTTCCCCAGGAAACCCTCACTTCCCCGGCCCATCTGTGCTGGGAGCAGAGAGAAACCCCACCCCGAGCCCACCCTGAGCATTCTCCCCAGCCAGGATAAGTGAAGGCAGCAGCACAGATTTGTCCCAGCTGGATCCACAGTAACGCTCCGTGAGGAAGTGATGCCACAGCGCAAAGCCAGGCTTCCTTCTCAGCCCTGCGCTAGGAGCATCCCAGCTTGGCTCCAGAGCTTTTGCTTCAGAGGAGGAGATTGGATCAGAATCATGGAATGGTTTGGGTTGGGAGGGACAGCAAAGCTCACGCATGTTCCACACCTTCCACTATCCCATATTGCTCCAAACCCCATCCAGCCCAGCCTTGGACACTTCCAGGGATCCAGGGGCAGCCACAGCTTCTCTTGGCAGCCTCTTCCCAACATCCACAGCACGTCCTCCACACGTGGGAGGTTTTGTACCCTTGGTTTGGATGTGTTTGCTGGGGAAGCAAATCTGAACTGATCGAAGCAAAACGTGTTTAAAAAAACCTGCCTAAAAATGAGGTCCAAATCTCATTATCCTGCCATTGTCCCTGCAAAAGCTTCTCTGTGCCAGCAGCTGTCCTGGCCTGCCTGTGCTGTCTCCCTGCACTGCATTTCTGGCCACATCTGCAGGGATCATGGACTCCACCAGCGCTGCTCTGCAGTACCACTGGCAGGGAAAGCAAAACCAGGTTGTCAACAGCACCCAAATGTCAACACGGCAAAAAAAAAAGGGTGAGACAGAGAGAGCCAAACTGGGAGCTGAGAGACCTCGGTGAGGACATCCAGGCAGTGCAGGGCTTAACACAGTAACGTCCAATAGTGCAATGCACTCTCAGGATGTCCTTCCAGGCTTTAACTGGGATGGCTCCTTGGGTTTGAATTTGGGCAGGGTCTGGCTAGCTACCTCGATTTATGGTTTCATCTGCACGCCAGCCCTCCAGTGCCAGCCTCTGCTGGAGCTCAGAGGCAGAGGAATGGAGTGTGGAATGGAGGTGGAGACGTCCTGCTCCAAACACCTTGAACTGCAGCTCCTGGAGTTTACAGGAACAGCCCCCCACTAAATCCAGCCTGTTTCCACTGTACACCAGTAAAAGGGCCCCGTGATGGTGCTCAGTGACCACCATGGGTTTCTCCACCTTTTCCTGGCTGTCAGGCAAAGCTGCCTTCCTTGGAAGACACTTCACAGCCTAAAAACTTCACAGTAACTCACAGAGCACCTCTAGCCCTGCCAGGCCCTCCCTGTTCAGCCCATCCCCTCCATTGTGGCAATTCCTGCCTTAATGCAAACCCTGTCCCACTTCCCAAAGCAGAGACCTGCTCTCCCCAGCCTGTGCAGAGCCCCCAGAGCCTCAAGGAGGGGG
>VXBT01009374.1:30188-49008 GCA_013400235.1 Oriolus oriolus | reverse complement strand
GGCATGAGGAAAACCCAGCAGGACTCCGAGGGCTCCCCCCAGGGCCAGGAGCCTGCGGAGAACCCCAGGAGCCCAGCCCAGCCCCTGCTCCCAGCCAGAGCCCCTCGTGCCGCTCCTCTCAATATATTATTATCATTATGTGCAAGTAGTTTTGCATCAGGAAACGCCGAGCCCTCGTGTCTCACCCTGCAGCTCCAGCCTCAGCCCTGCCCGTGCCTCGGAACGTGCCGGGGGGCGAAGCGAGGACAGCGATTAGACAGGAAAGACTCCAGCACCCCCCTCCCTCCCCAAAGCCCGGCCCCGGCCCCCGCACAGCCCTGCCAGGACAGTCCGCACGGGCCGGGTCACTCCTCGCCCTCCTCCTCGTGGTGGTGGTGGCTGGAGGCCGGCGGCTCCTCCAGCTCCTGCGGGTGGTGGGGGTAGTGGTGGGGCCCGGGCCCCTCGTGGGGCATGTTCTCCTCGGCGTTCAGGTACACGTTGAACAGGGCTCCCTCGTGGCTCGGCTCCTTCCCGCACGCCTGGCAGCTGCAGTGCAGGATCTTCTCCACCAGCTTGTCCACCCTGGGGATCTCCTCGTTGCCTGGGCAGTCCAGCGTCACCTTGGGCAGCGGGACAAGGACACCGAGGGTCAGTGCTCAGGCTCCCACGGTGGGAGGTTTGACCTGCCCCGGGCCCTCCACATTTGGGGTGTTTTAAGGCAGATGTGATGGGTTTCTATCCACAGAAACAAAGCCCCGGTCAGGCTGCAAGGTGGGAGTTCTCTGGGAATGTCTCGTTCCAGACACTCAGGGAAAATCACAGAATCATCAAGGCAGGAAGAGACCTTCAAGGTCATGGAGTCAAACCATCAACCCAGCACCACCAACCCAGTCACCTCTAAAGCATGGAATCACTGAATCATTAAGGTTGGAAAAGACCTCCAAAACCATCAAGTCCAACCTGTGCCCCATTCCCACCTTGTCACCCGGCCCAGAGCCCTGAGTGCCACATCCAGTCATTCCTTGGACATCTCCAGGGACAGAGACTCCACCACCTCCTTGGGGAACTTTTTCCAAAGCCTGACCACCCTTTCAGTGAATTTTTTTTTCTTGTATCTAATCTGAATCTCCCTCGGTGCAACTTGAGGCCATTTCCTCTCCTCCTTTAACTTGAGATACCGCAGAAGAGACCAACCCCCACCTCAGTCCCACCTCCTTTCAGCACTGCCTCCAGCAGGACACAGCTCCCAGGCGCTGCTGGCACTGGAATATCGCTGTGACAGCAAAGGCCACCCACAAGACATGATACTGAGCAGCTCGGGGAGTTTGGACTAAACCCTCTCATCAAATGTGAGCTGAAAGCGAGGCAGAGAGCTGAGCCGGTTCCTTGGGCTCTGGGCTTCCCTTGGACATGGGATTATGGCTCTGCCAGCATCAGAGGTGAAAAGGAACCCTGAGGTCTAAGGATGACTGGCTGTGGGAGGCACTTCTGGACGTCAAACACGGCAAAATCTCCCAAGGGGGAGCAGGAGAGGAGACACAGGGAGCAGTAGAGAGAGCAGGCATGTGGATAAGCACAGGGATAGAGAATGCAGGGAATGGGATGGGATGGTTCTGCAAACAGAGGGATAACGGATCGTTCAGCAGAGCTTCCAGCAGCTCCTTCCACCCAGGCATCTCGAGACAGGGTACAGCCACCTGAGAGACACCCTGGAAGGAAACTGCGAGTGAGAAAACCCCAGGGAAGGAGAAGGACTGGCCCTGAAGTGGTGTCAGAGCAGAGCTGAGGCCCCATGGAGCAGAGCAGGATACTCACAATTTCCCACATGGACTGGGCTGGCATACAGGAGTCGCAGTGAACCAGGGACTCTGTGGACTGGGGGAAGGTGTTGGGGACGCTGTAGCTGAAACACTGCCCCAGACAGGCCCTGCAAAGACAACAGGAGGGCTGGGGCTCAGGGGAGGTGCTGCTCTACCCAGCAAAGGCACAGGAGATTTGACCTCCCCCCGAGACAGCCAGGGGCAGGACACTGTGCCGGGCTTCTCGTGCAAGTGACAGTCCCCAGAGCCAGTCCAGTGCCACCAGCTGCCTCCAGCCCTGGGCTGAGGTGGATCTTTACCTGTTCTGGATGGATTTGGACTCGCAGCCGCTGTGGCCCACGATCTGGGTGATGTTCTTGGCCTCGCACCAGGCGCTCTTGTCCGGGAAGAGGGCGAGCTTGTTTATGGGTGGTGGAGCAGCCAGGAGCAGCGCTGGGAACAGGGCCCCCACCACGAACCGTAACATCATGGCCAGCTCTGCCGAAATCCTACACCTGGACACGGAGAGGAAAGAGTTAGCAGCAAAGAAAGCTGGCAGAGCAGCCCATTTCTCCAGCCCCGTGGAAGTTCTTGGTTGTTACAAGCACAGGTCCATCCCCACATCCTCCTCCAGAGCCACTGCTGGCGCCAGGACAGCTCCCAGAACGCTGCCCGGGGAGTGGGATGTGCTACTCTGCCTCTTCCCTCTTCAGAACAAGCTCTGGGACAGTCAGATACCTGAATTACCTCTCCCAAGCTCTGTGCCTGGAACAACAGCAGGCTTTTCCTCATTTCCCACCCAAAGCGGGGCTGGGAGAAGTTTGCAAACCAAAAGCGTCACCGCCACGGGCCGAGCCAGGCTGGAGAAGTCCCACACCACAGTAATGTTATTATTTGAGGAAGGAACAAGCTTCCTCACTTCCTTTTCTCTCACTTGAAAGCCAAAGCTGGCCTTGCTGCGAGCCTGGCCGGGGCCGAGGGAAGGAGAAGCCCTCTCCGGCTGGGAGCGCGCAGCAGGTGTCGCTGCGAGGCAGCAGCACGCAGAAACCTCGGCCCTGAGGCTGGAAACCCGCAGAAAGGAACAATACAACATTTATTTGTACAGAACCACTCGAATCCCGCAAAGGGTTATTCCGAGGACGGGAGCTGGGGCTGCAGACGAGGCGGGGGCCTTGTCACAAGGACAAACCTCGCTCGCAAAGGTGGGTGGCTGGGAGGTCGCTCCCCACCCCCAGAGAAATCCCCACGAGGTTTCCTTGCTCTGCTCTCCAGCCAAGGTGCCTGAATTAACACTCCCAGTCGCTGGGGAAAAGCAGACGGAAAAGCATCACAGAAACAGGGAAATTTTTTCCTGTGTGGGGTTTGGATGGAGCCATGGTGAAAGGCATTTATACTTCCTAAAATATTTGTTAGAACCATGTTATTTGTTATTTCCTTCTATTTATTTATCCAGACGACGATCCAAAGCCCACACTGGAAAGACTCATGTTGATTCCCGTGGCTCCTGGGCCCAGCCCTCTAATACTTGGTGGGAAGGAGAGGAAAAATGCCCTGTTCCTCCAGAGCCCTCATCCACACCCCCTGGGCTGCAGGACCACCAGACTTATCTAAATGATTGAGACGCCTTCCTAAGCACTCAGGGATTTTAAGGTCATTATGAGATTTTGCCCTGTTATCCCTCCACTGAGCCCAGCCTCCTGGATCTGAATCAAAAGACAGACGAGGAAGATTCTTCCTTGTCCTCCATCCCACGGCACCCAGGAAAGAATATCCTCATTCACGGGATCTCTGGAGGGATCTCGTGTGGTCTCTGCTACATTTCCTCATTTCCTGGTGATACAAGAACCACAGTAAAATAATGCAGCAACACCTGCAAAGCCCTGGCTTTGTCATCCTCCCAGCATTTGTGGGATGTGAGTCCCATGGGTCCCTGGTGGGAATACCTGCACCAAGGGGCTTTGCAGGTGCTGGCTGGAAATAAGCAGAGGGTTAAAACCCTGAGCTTGCACTGCCACTAAGGAGAGCTGCGGAGTTAAATACATCTGTCTTGAAGAGGACTCCTCTGCCTGAGTTTTTTTCCCATTTCAGTGGGGGAATTCTGCAGTTTCTGATGGCAGAACGTGGCTAAGCTGCACACGCACACACGCTTGGTTTGCTTTCCGAAACAAGCATCACTCATTCCTCAAATGCCAGCAGCTCTGTGCTGTGGAATCCTGCTCCCAAAGGCAAGTCCGAGATCAGAGCTGGGATGTGACCCAAAGAGCAATCACAACCCCCCGGGGAACAGCCCAAATTCCTCTGGAGTCAGCACACAAGTTCACTTCCACTTGCCCGATTAGAGAGCAATTTCCTTCTTTCCTAAGAAAGGTGGATTTTTTTTTCCAGGTTTCTGTACATCTCTCCCCAGCTGCAGAGGCAAACATTCCTGCCTGTGCTGACAGCCCTGCAGCCTGAGATCTGTGTTCCTGCAGGGAGGTGTTTGGTGGAGGTGTTCCTGCAGCGCTGCTCAGAGCAGACCCACTGCCAGAGGCACGAGGGATCCTCTCCCAGCATCCGGGCTCCTGTGAGGAAGATGAGTGAGGCTGTGCTCTGCTAAAGCACAGGACCTGGCCTGGGTTCAGGAAAGCACTTAAACACATAACTGAAGCCTTCTCCTTTCCTGAGCAGGGATGTGTTTGTAACCAGGGCCCCCACGGCAGCCGGTCCCGCGTGCAGGGGGGTGGTGGAAGAGTGGGGTATTGGGTACCCCCAGTAGGGGAAGCAGGCACCCCTTCGGAGCTGGAGGAGTTCCAAGCCTCCCCCATTGCTCAGGGCACCCTGGTGCCCAGCACTGCTAGCCCCCACTGACCTGCAGCCCTGAACGCACCACATCCACAGCACATGGTGTTTTCTTTCTCCCAGGAATGTCCTGGAACCCGCAGGGCTACTTTTCTAGTAAGTTACAAGGTTTCTGCCAGTGCCTAGGAAAACATCTGATGCAGCTGAGTTTGGGAGGGAGCCGGGGCTGGGAGCAGCGTGTCCATTGCTCAAACCAGTCATGCGAACAGAGCTGCCACCAGCACCATTCATCTGACAGCAGCCGCAGGGACGGAGACAAAAGCACCGTGTTCCTTCTTCCCCCCCCCCAGCTGGGAAGGGAAGGGAAAAAGGAAGACAAGGCACCCGAGCAGGTTTGCAAACTCCCGATTAAATAAAGGCATTGAGCACATTCCTCCGTGACAAGCTAAATTACACGTTGCAGCCCGAAAGGAACAAGTGTGTTCCCCGGCTGACCCGGCGGAGCAGCCACTTCCCGGCACACAGGGGCTTCTTTCTCCTCCCCGCACCGAGGCACATTTTTTTTTTCCCCGCTAGTCAAAGCTCTTCAAGCAGAAAGTTCAGCTCAGTTCCGGCAGAGCCACCGGCCCGTGAGGGTCTCCCCCCGCTCCCTCTGCAGGGAGCTGCATGGCAGCTTCCTCGGCATCCCCGCGGCAGCGTTCGGGAAATAAATGACTCAGCCCCCGGACCTGGCACATCCCAGCTCCCGACACAAACAACTGCTCAGCGCAGGCACAGCTGCAGCCCCTGGAGAGCGGCTCCGGAGCCCTTTTGCAGCCCGTCCCCGTGCCCGAGGAGCTGAGGGGTCTCAGGGTACCCCCCCCAGCACCGCTGCGGGACCCGAGAGTTCTGCCGGCAGCTCGGCTTCCCGCTTTGGAGATCGTCCGCTACCACCTCAGATGTTTTGTGTCCCCCAGAGGAGCTCCTTCCTCCCATCCCAGCAATCCCAGCACTCTCAGGAGTCCCTGCAGCAGGAAAGCGCCAACGCCTGGAAGCAGCTGGGAAAATCCACATCGTTACATCGGCCGGAGGACAATCACTGGAATTACCTCGGAGGCCACGTTCCCACCACCCAGCCCACAGCTGTTCCCAGACATTTGGAAACCAAACACTTCTGGAGGAAAATAAAACAGATCTAATCAGTTTTACTCTCTTTTTCCAGTGGGAAGTTTACACCATAACACAAGACAAGCTTGCAGGTGGACATGGGGAACGTTTCATGAGTTGTTTAATGTGTTTATAGGTATTTTTCTTATCCAGGATCTTGCAGTTCTGCCAAATACAGAGAACCACAAACACAGGTAGATTGTGCTCACGGCCACACACGAGGCACCCCGGGCTCTGAGAGACAAGAACTCCCAAAGCTTTACAAACATCACCCGGCTGAGGCTCCCAGCCTACGAACACGGCACGGAAACAGGGTCCCCTCCGTGCTGCAGCTCAGGAAAACGGGGCACCTCAGGGCCTGATCCAGGTCCCTTCGTGACACACGAGATCTCAGCAGAGATGGGCACGGTGAAGGTTTCAGCTCCTGGTCCAGGTCAGAGCTGGGCTCCCCACGTCCCCCTCCAGCCTCCCTGGACACGGGGCTGTCCTTCCTGTCAGAGCTGGGCTCCCAAAGTCCCCCTCTGGCCTCCCTGGACACAGGGCTGTCCTTCCTGATGGAACTGGGCTCCCCACGTCCCCCTCCAGCCTCCCTGGACACAGGGCTGTCCTTCCTGATGGAACTGGGCTCCCCACGTCCCCCTCCAGCCTCCCTGGACACAGGGCTGTCCTTCCTGATGGAACTGGGCTCCCCACGTCCCCCTCCAGCCTCCCTGGACACAGGGCTGTCCTTCCTGATGGAACTGGGCTCCCCACGTCCCCCTCCAGCCTCCCTGGACACAGGGCTGTCCTTCCTGATGGAACTGGGCTCCCCACGTCCCCCTCCAGCCTCCCTGGACACAGGGCTGTCCTTCCTGATGGAACTGGGCTCCCCACGTCCCCCTCCAGCCTCCCTGGACACAGGGCTGTCCTTCCTGATGGAACTGGGCTCCCCACGTCCCCCTCCAGCCTCCCTGGACACAGGGCTGTCCTTCCTGACAGATCTGGGCTCCCCATGTCCCTCTCCAGCCTCCCTGGACACAGGGCTGTCCTTCCTGACAGAGCTGGGCTCCCCACGTCCCCCTCTGGCCTCTCTGGACACAGGGCTGCCCTTCCTGACAGAGCTGGGCTCCCCACGTCCCCCTCTGGCCTCCCTGGACACAGGGCTGCCCTTCCTGACAGAGCTGGGCTCCCCACCCAGCCGGGCTCTGCCCTCACTGCCAGGAGTGACCCCAGGCTGGTGTCCGACAGAGCCCCAGCAGTTCGTGTGCCGCTGGTTGTTGGTGCTGTTTGCTGCCAAGAGCTGCCACGCGGAGCAGAGGAGGCCCCAGAGGTGCTCTGCGCCTCAGTTTCCCCGGTGCAAGAGCAGGGACGGGGCAGCACCGAGCGAGCTGATGGGTGCTCAGCGAGGGTGGGAAGCGCAGGGAGGTGTTTGGAGCGCCAGACTCCCTCGGAGGGAAGGCTGCCCGGGCCGGGAGGCAGGGCTGGCTGCCAGCAGCCCTCGCCCCACATTCCTGGTGGGAAGGTGCTGGGGGAAGGCACAGGGCAGGTGGGAGCCGGGCTGGGACAGCGTGTGGGGGAGTCACACTGGGACACGGCGCTGCAGGGCAGGGGGGGAGCTCTCCAAGGACGCGGGTGGGATCACTGCTGCGTGTGCAGGTGGCTGGGAGAGATCTCACTGCAGGAAATGCTGAAAGGACAATTATTATTTAGGCACCTAAAAGGATGCGAAGCCGGAGTGAAGTGTCTGCTTGACACTTCAGTTGGGAAAGAAACATCCCAGAAAGTTCCAGGGCACGGCTCTCCTCAGGCACAGGATTAGGTCTGTAACTTCTGAATACCACTGGGGATTGGCTCTCAGGAAACTCAACTCAAATAATATTTGCTTACATGAAACAAAATAACTTAGAAGCCAGCATGATTAGCAGGAAAAGCTTAAATCTCAGCTGCAAAAAAACTGGAAAGTCACTGTGTATTGAAAAACATCTATCAAAACAACAGATGTTATTCAATACCTGTTCTCATTAAATACTTCCCCCTTCTTGAAATTTGCATTTAGCTAAAACTTTTCATTTTTGGGGACCCTTATTGTAGTGAGTGAAACAGCCCAAAAGGACCTGACTGAGGTACAATATGGGCAGGGCAGAAGGAAGAGAACTCCGCGCTGGGAATGTCTGGAGGTAATTCTTTGGGACAGCAGGACACAAGAGTGCTTAACTGAGCACAGAAATCTCTCCTGAGCTCAGGGCTCCAGCCTTGCTTCGCTGAGCTGCAAAATCTGGGAAGAAGTTACAAAAAAATAGACAGGGAACTACCACAGGAAGACATTTGATATTTAACAGCCACAAGAATGCATTGTAAGAACTTTCTGATAGTGGAGCAAAAGCTGTGTAGTTTCTCACTGTGGACCTGGCTGTGTCTGCTCCTTTCAGAAGCAGATGTTAGAGCTTCCCTTCCTGTAACATATTAATTTCCACTCAAGCATGGTTGGGTGAGTCACAGAAATAAAGCAGAAATAAAGAAAAGCAGTGCAGCTTTTTTAAAGCCCTCTGCCCTGCCCACATTTGCCAGAATGTCAAAAGATGTTGGTACATTGGGAGTTTTAATCTGGCTTCTCCACCATGCACTGAGCACTTAGGAAACTCATTTTTTACAGCTGGAAAATAAAATCCAAGCTGCTTTACCTACAAATGACAAAAGTCATTGGAAAGCTACCTCTGGACTTAGATAGGCTTAGGATGGGGTCCTGGAGGAGCTCTGCTGGGAAAGGGACGCATTAATGGCCTGCGGAAGAGGCAAGAGTCATGTAAACAGTTTCTGGTAATTTATTTCAATTGCTCAATTTCTTCAGCATTAAGAACAATCACGGCCAGGAAAATGCATCAACCTAAAGCTCAGGAACATATCCTGGCCCCACACCTCCACTCTCCCTCTTCTTCAAGCACGTGGGGCTCTGCAGCCCCCAAGAGCAGCGGGACGAGTGGGATGGGAGCAAGGATCAGCTGTGTGGGGACCTGGACAACAAACCTGGGACCAGATCGGCCATGTGGGGACCTGGAAAACAAACCTGGGACCAGATCAGCCATGTGGGGACCTGGACAACAAACCTGGGACCAGATCGGCCATGTGGGGACCTGGACAACAAACCTGGGACCAGATCGGCCGTGTGGGGACCTGGACAACAAGCCTGGGACCAGATCGGCCATGTAGGGACCTGGACAACAAACCTGGGACCAGATCGGCTGTGTGGGGACCTGGACAACAAGCCTGGGACCAGATCGGCCGTGTGGGGACCTGGACAACAAACCTGGGACCAGATCGGCCGTGTGGGGACCTGGACAACAAACCTGGGACCAGCCTCCAGCAGTGGCAGTTCTGGGGAGCAGCGGGACTGGGGAGCCTCGGCACACTGGGCAGAGGGAGGGGGTCCAGACCCTGCCCGAGCCCCTGCACAGGGCAGGACCGGTCTGAAGCCATGGCTGGAGCTTTCCCAGCGCTGGGTCAGAGCCGGGTGCAGCTGATGTGGGAGGCAGGCGCTTCCCAGCACAGCTGGGAGCAGCGTTTCAGCCGGAGGCCTCGCTCGCATGCCTGGGCCTGAGCGGGGCCCGGCTGCCTCCTGCTTCTGCCTGGAGCTGGTGTTTCCCACACAGCCGCCCCACAGCCGCAGGGCCGGGAGAGCCAGCCCGGGGCCCAGGGCATCCGGACGTGCAGGAGGGCTGTGGGTGTCCAACAACCTCTTTGAAAATCCCACGGGGAACAGCGATTTTGCTGCTCTCTCCAACGCCGTCCCTGGCCCCTGCACGCAGCAGTTTCCCACCCAGCGTGGAAAGGGAATATCTCCTCCTGCAGCACAGCACCACTGTAGGGAGCCTGACCATCACCCCTCGCCCGCGGCACCTCCCCAGAGCACCTGGAGCTCAGTCACTCCGATTCCCTGTGCGGCTCAAGCCACAACCTCTCCCCTCCTTGTTGGAGCACAGCTTCCAGGAGTGGGCAGTGAAAGCCCCAGAGCCTGTGGCTTTTCCCCAGGTTGGATCTGCAGGCAGGCAGCGGCCACTGCCCCGGGAGCGCTTCTCCCAGCAGGCCCCGTTCTGCTTTCACTTAGAGTGAGGTAAACTGGGACCGGCTCCTCCAAATGACTCCACTGGTGCAAATGAGATCAGAATCTGGCACCGCTCGTCTTACTCAAAACAAGCCTAACTGGAACCAGATAAAACCAGTTCCAGTGCAGAGTGGCCACCAGGATGATGATTTTTTTAATTCCTGCAGGCAGCGAGGGGAGCTGTCTCGGATGCCAACCACGCTGGCTTTCGCCTGGCTCGGTCATTCATTACCAAACTTGCATAAAAACCCAACGCAGCGGGGTTGCGCCTGCAGGATCAGGTTCCCAGCTGCTGGAGCAAGAAGGGGAAAGAGGGAAGGAGAAAAGACCTTGTGGATGGAGCTGTGGAACTTTCGGGGTCCTCCCTGCCGTCTCCCTCTCCCTTTATGCCCGTTTAGGCCATATCTTGGTCACAGCAGCAGAAATTCAGTGACCTGATGTGGTTTTGGCCTCTTTAAGTCCCTGCTTTACACCACACCAGCCTCCTCAGTTTTGATGGCATAAACCCAATGTCTGTGTTATTTACCCATGGCACTGACCAAAGCAGAAGCACACGGAAGTGCAGGGCCAGAGGGGTTTGGGGGTAATGTAACAGCTCACAGCCCAGCTGGTGTTTTCAGCCACTACCAGGGCTGACCTCACACTTGCCATTTAGACAGTTTCTCCTAAAACTGCAGGATTGGGCCCAGTAACCACAAAGAAATCACACTGTGACCCGAGCAGCACTCCTTTCCCCACTCTGGACAGGTCGCCTGAGCTCTGTGTCAGAGAAGGAGGAGGCTTAGAGCACATCTGAGAGTGACCGGAGCAAGGGCTGCATCCTGACACCATTTCCAAAGCTCAGCTCCACAGGGCTGCGATCTCGGCTGGCATGGGAGCAGCAGCCCAGCCCAGCTCCACAACTGCTGGGATGGGTGCTGGGTTGTTCCGTTCCCACCCTCGGTGCTAATTTATGTCCAGGAAAGCCCTGGCCCCCACCGCCCCGAGTCCCTCCCTCCCCAAACAGCACCGCACGAGAAACAAAGGTCTGGGGAGCAGCAAGCACAGCCCCGCCAGGGCTAGCAGAGGACAGACCACCCCTCACTCCCACTCCGGAACTCCCCCAGAAGGACAATTTTATCAGCTGTTCAGGTTTTTAAGAGTCTGGTTTGAGCGGGTGTGAAGTTTCTTTGCCCTCAGCCGTGCTGAACCCCGTCACTCTGCTCCTTGCTTTGTCACGGGGGATCTCCGAGCCCGGGCGACTACAGAGGAGGGTGGATTTTTTTCCAGCAGACTTCAAAACAAAAAGAGCAGGAGCAAGGCCCGAGGACGGAGCAAGAACCCGGCTCTGCCTGCCCCGTGGTCGGATATGGGATCTGGCAGAGGTACTGCTAAAGCTTTAATGGGAACAGCGCAGAGTTTGGGCAGGAATAACTGCCCGGGAGTTGCCTCTGCTCCTCGGGCAGGTTTCCCATGGCTGCACCAGCTTAATCCGCCCTCGGCAGTGCCAGCGCACGCCGCGAGCAAAGTTGCTCCAACGCGAGCAGGTCTTCAAGGCTCCTTGAAAAGCATTTTGGCTCAGGGCCCGATCCTGCACCTCCAGAGCACCCAAAATTCCCTCCAGCTCAACCGATTTCCTCACTCCGGAAAGGCGACCGGGCGCTCGGGAGGACTTTGCTCGTTTGCCCTTTTTGTGAGACCGCAAACTCCCCAAGCTGGAATTCAGCGCAGAGAGGTCACGCCAAGAGCCCGGATTCTTCTCAGGGCTGTTTGCAAACACTTGGGATTTTTATACTGAAGGCAAATTCCATTTCCCATCCTGCGGTTTGCAAATTTGAGGCGAGCAGCCTTTTACGAGATGGGAGACTGCCTTCAAAAGGCAGAAGTGCCCAGCGTGTGCAGCTGATTTTTGGCTGGTTGGGCATTGCAAAGAGGACACTGAGTTCTTCGGCTAAAAATACAAGGGAAAATCTAGGTCTCTCCGTATCGCTAGGATCTTTCCCACTTGTTTCGGTAGGGTGCAGATTTTTCCCAAAAAAAAAACCCGCATGGAAAAGCTACGGTGTCCTAAATCCACAAACACTTCACACAGGCTGAATTTTTAATTTGTTGGGGTTAATCTTATATGTAAAAGTTAGATTGTGGAGCAGAGCAGAACTTGCTGGTGCCCTCTTAAGAAAAATGTTAGTAGGCAATAAGGAATCACCCAGATCAACTTTAATGCAGCCTGAGAGCAAGCTAAAGCATGTTCTGTTCCCAAAACACCTCCCAGAGAAAAAGAGAAATCCCCACTGAGTTTAAAATGCAGAGATTATTGTACAGAACAAATAAAAATTGCTGCAAATACTGAGACAAATTGAAATGCTACGTTGGGGTTCAAAAAACAGGTAGGGATATACTGGATATAAGCTTTACAGTAAGTGCCTGAAGTATTTCCACGGTACAAGGATGTAAATTAATCCCCGGGATGAACTTTTCAAGGAACAAAAGTTTACTGCCTTGCCATGGGGAAAACTTCTTTCTTTTATGATCGTTGAACCACCCCACGTCGGCTGGTGGTGCGGTTAATCGATACTGAGCGTTCCCGTTCTTCCCTCGGCACTTTTGTTTCAAAGCCCGACAGGGATGGGAAGGAGGGAAGGACTCTGTACCACAGATGTGCGACCGACACAGCGCGGCTCCCCGGCTCCCAGGCTTTTATTCTGCTCGAGCTAAAGCGGCGGTGGAAATAGTTTAACGACTGCCGAGCAGATCTCCCCAAGTCCGCCTCATCTGCAACCGATTTCTGCCCGTGGCAACATCCTCATCCTCCCGGCCATCCATCACCGGCGGAGGGGAAACGAGAAGCGAGAGGAAAAGAGGAGGAAAATCTGGTGCGGGGAAAAAGCAGCAGGTTCGGGGCGGGGGTGGGGGGCACACAAAGCCAAGGGCTACTCACCAGCCAGGCGACGGCGGGCGCATCCCATGGGGTCCGGNGCTGCTCGCGATTGCACAATCGGGTTGGGAAGGGAGAGGAGGGGAAAGGAGGGAGGGACGGCCGGCGGGAGGAGGGAGCGAGGGAGCGGCGGCGGCAGCGCCCGCCCGCCCCGCCGGGGTCCGGGCGTACCGAGAGCCCCGAGCAGCCCCCGCGGCCGCCGGGCTCGGAGACGAGAGCCGGAGCCCCAACACCCCCGGCACGGAGCTCACCCACCGACCTGGGCCGTGAAACCCCCGGCAAGTGTTAGAGCTAACGGGGAGAGCCCGCTGGAAACGCCCGGCCACAAAACGAGGGGGCTTCGGCCAGGAGAGCCTAAGGGAATGTCCCAGCACTTGCTCCTACAGCGGCATAAACAGTCTGGATTGGGCTCGCTGAACGCCAACAACTCTTATTTAAACATAATTCGTGATAGAGAGTGCTTGGGGCAGAGTCCTGGCTGCAGTGAAGACTTTTGGGAAAGTTCTCCAGTACTAGAGACTGCGGTTTTCTCTTTTGCTTTTCTTTTCTTTTCCCTTTCTCTTTCTCCTTTTGTCTTATTTCTCTTTCTCTTTCTTTTTTATTTCCCTCTTTTCCTTTCCCATCAAAAAAACCAACAGCCAATCCCCATGCCAGTGAAGCCCCATTTGTGGCAATCTCTCAGGTAGGATAATTGCTGGAGACCGAAGGGCTCTGTTTCTGCTAAGGCACAATTAATCTAAAGAGGCCCCCACATTAAACACTACCCAAATCAAAAGATACCTGCCAGGCTTGGCTGGGTTTTGCTGGCTGCTGTCTCTGTGAGGATTTGCATAGAGATCAGAGAAGCAGGAAGGAGAGATGGCAAGAAGCAACAGCTGTGCTGAGAGAAGTGTTGGTAGTGCCCTGGCAGCAGCTGTGGGGAGAGGCTTTGGGGCTGGGTGTTTGCTGGAGGAGGCTGCAGGCTGCCAGTGAAGGAATGGTTTCCTGCTGCTCGGTTCCTTCCAGCTCCAGGATAACAGGATTTGTAAACAGGGTGGCAAAAAGCCGCCTTCAGCATTGCTTTCTCATCCTGCTAGATGGAACCTACCCAGCCCCGAACTGCACTGCACTGCTCAACTCCAAAAGGGCCATGACCACACACCCCAGCAGGAGCCCAAAATCTGGTTTTCCAGCATTTTCACCCACTGCTAAACCTGGGCCTCTGACCAATGCTCTACCTGCTCCCCCATGGCCAGCATGACCAGCAGTAAACTCCTGCCCAGGAGGCTACTTTATTCTGAATAATATGAGTGAAATAAGAGACATCTGAGACTTCGAAGCAAGTCGTCACGAGGAAAAATTAGATGTAGATGCAACCAGCTACAAAGCAACAGACCACGGGCATTAAGGTGAAATTCAGCCAAGTGTTTCAGGCCCATGGTTCAGTGTTTGGGTGGGTTTTGTGGGATCCTCGGCTCTGGGGTGTGATTGCTCTGCAAGGAGCTGTGAGCCAGCGTGCAGTTCATTCACTGCTTCCTATTATTCATCCCTGTTCCAGTTCTGTAAGCAGCATGAAAGGGAAACAGCAATCTGTGAATCTGGGGGTGGGGAGGCAGGAGGAGCCGGGTTCAGGTTTTCTGGTGTCAGGAGGAACAGGCAGAGGTGCTGCAGGACAGAGCGGGTTGGCTGGGGGATGAAAGAAGCTGCTGAAAGGCTGTCAGAGCCCTGGGCCAAGACTTTTCCCCTTCTCCTCGGCAATGTGATATCACAGCCAGAACAAGGAGTGATGATGACCCGATGCCTGCAGATGTCATTTGGACAGACTCAGGCACAGAGCAGAGGCAGCCGCTCCGCAGGGAGGGAGAGCAGGGAGGCAGCGCCGGCCGGCCCCTCCTCCCCAGCCAGAGGCTCTGGCTTCAGCAGCAGCTTTAGGCTCTTGCTGCACACATCACCCCGTTGTTTAGCAGCTCCCACTCCCCACAGGCTCGGGGGAGTTTGCTGCCCGCCCCAAACCAGCCGTGCCACAGCGCAGCGATGTTTTCACACCGTGTGGTGCAACGTGGAGTGCGACACAACTCCTCACTCTCACCTCAGATGACAGCCCATTCCATCCTGCTTTTCCACCAGGTACACACAGCCTTGCCCAAAATATCCACAACCCCCACGCCTCTCCCCTCAGCCCTTTCCCTGTTGCTGGATCACCAAGCCTTTGTGCACTGGGACACAGCAGAAACCCAGGACGTCCCTCCCTCGCCCGCTGTTGCTGTTTTGGGCTGCTGACAAACGCCCACAGCGCCAGGGGCTCCCCGCTTGTCAGGACAGGACCTGGCACTGTGGGCGTGAGAATTAAAAGGGTGTATTTGTAAGTTAAAAATAAAACTATTTCTTTTATTTGTGTCAGTGCGGAGTCCAAGGCTCCCTGCCCGCCCACAGCGGGATGCTAGAAAACATGTGGGGGGAGAAGTGGGTGGGAAATGAGTGGGGAGAGCATGTGTGTGTGTGTGTGTGTGTGTGTGTCCATGAAGGGCTGCAGGGAGCAGTGTGGCGAGAATGGCCCTGCACATATCCCACAGCCAGGCCTGAATTCCACCTCTTCCCCCACTGTCCCTGACATAAACCACAGAGGGCCCAAGGAAGTGCTTCTCAGAGGATAAAGCCCCTTCCATGGCCCACGAGGGACTTGGGAGCCTGATGCCTGGGTCTACCATGGACCCCCCTGCCCATCTCAGACCAGCTCCCTTCACCTCTGCCTCTGACCTGCAAACAGGTGCAGAACTGCACTGCTGGTCCCTGAAATAAAGACAGCTCTTCATCAGCTCCCTTCTGAGGGAGGCTGGATCAACGTTGATCAAGGCCAGATTGGAGGGAGCTTGGAGCAACCTGATTTAGTGTGAGTGGCATCCCTGCCCTTGGCAGGGGCTGGAACAAGATGATCTTTAAAGTCCCTTCCAACCCAAACCGTTCTGTGATTCCATTCTATGATTCTCTTACCAGACCTGCTGAGGTTAAACTCCCAACTTTTTTGTTCCTAAATGAGCCTGAAGACATCTCCAAGATACCAGGACCCCAAACTGTTGTGTGTAAGGGCATACACACCCTGGGTGAATGGAGCAGTACTCATGCCAGGTGAGAGAGGCAAAGATTTAACTATTAAAAAAGCCGAGGGATGATTTCCCATCTCCACCTCAGGTCGCTGGAGGGAGGGGACAGTGGTGGCAGGAAGGGTGTGAGGACCACATCCTCCCACTGCTGCTAGCACAAACTGTCACATCTGTGCAGCTCCAGCACCCCCGGGCAAGGGTGAATCTGTCCTTAAAAACACCATTCTTGCTTCCTAAGATTCCCCCAAAGCACGTGGGTACAACAGCCCCTCAGTGCTCCTTCAGACCAACCCACCCGGAGCACTCACTGGGCTTCACAGCGTGCAGGGAGGTGAGGAGAGGCTGCAGGGGAAGGTTCAGCCAGGGAGGAATTCAGAGCAGCAACCTCCACCAGGCCGCAGGTTTGAGCTCTGCGCTGAACGCCTCCGTGCAGGCAAAGCGGAAAGGAACGAGTGCTGGTGGGAATCCGGCTGGCTGGCTTGGACTGCAAAGGCAAGGTCTGGGGACAGACCTGGCTGGCAGGGACTGCGCTCAGCAGTGAAGGAAAAGGATTTCTCAGAGAGCCCATTAGAAAACATCTGGGCTCAGCAAATGACCTGGAATGCGACTCGGCAGCGGGGTGCTCCTCTCCTCCCCGGCCCCGGGAATGCGAGCTCCCGCAGGGCACGACTCGAGCCAGCTGTTTCCTCTAATCCCATCAGCCTTCCCTTCCACGGGGGGCTGCGGGAGAAAGTCCCGTTCCCTCCCCTTGGTCACTGGGATTAGTGGTTTCTCTGTAGTGCCGTGCCAATGCATTTTGGGGCCCTGGGGCAGCAGTAAAAACGTTCCCCTCCCATCCCTGAGCAAGTCCAAGTGTGTTTAATCACTCCATTTTCCACCTTCCCCAACCACTCCCCGCTCCCAGGCACTCCAGGCCCCTCCATCCCTCCCTCCCTCGCTTCCCCAGCAGCTCAGGTCATGCAAAATCCTTCTCCCATTCAGTTCATGTCTGCAGGGGCAGTTCTGAGCAGGGAGGGCTGGGAAGAAGCTGCTGGGCTTCTTTTGCAGGTGCCCTCATCCCTACGAGTTCAAACAGCTTTTTTTTCTTTCTACTTCAAAAATAACCAGTTTCCTCCAATTCCATTGCAACCAGTTAAATCCCCTCTGATAACCATCTTATTCTCTGCTGCACAACTTCCCCCTGCTGCTATCACTCAGAACCTCTTATTATATTAATTATTTTTCTTGCAGCACTGCCTGAAGGCCCCAGCCAAGCTCAGGCCTCGTCACAATAGGTGCTTGTGTGTGTTCAGAGACAGTTCTGGCACCGAAGCTCCTCCAAACTGTCAACCAGCAGGACAAACTTAGAACTTCCACATGTGTGCAGGGAACATTTTGCACATTACTGAAAGGAAACCAGCACCCGCCTGAAACAGGGTGACTCACAGAGCAATGTTGCACTGCTCTTGCATGGGAAGAGCCTCGTGCACAAACTCTCTGGCCTTGAAGAGAAGCACCCAAAATCAGAAGCCTTGAAGTGTCAGTTTTTCAAAGTCGTGCTACAGCAAGTGTCAGCGTTGTTTAGAATTAGGATGACTGAGAAAAAAAAAATATATATATATATGCATTTGTTAACAGATTAAAGTCCTCGGCTCACAGTCCTCCCACTTTCCAAAATACAAATGCAAGTACACTTCTTAAAGTGATAACACGATTTTCAGAGTTTAAAGGGTCTGGTTCATAACCTCAGAAATGTGGCACCCTGAGAAATCTGCTTATTGCCTCCCTCTCCTCCTGCCCTGGAGCAGGGTTGGGATTTTTGAGACTATTACTGCAGCTGATGAGGAATAAAATGAAAGTGGCCAGGAATTCTCAGTTTATCACACCTTTCCTGAACAGGCTGAGACATCCGTGTTAGAGCAACTCGGCATCATTCAGGTTTTAATTTTGGCCCCAGTGGCTGCTGCAGTGCACGACAAGAGTTAAATCTGCAGCCCCGGTTAAATAATCGTAGGCTCATCCGGTGCTCGGAGGAGTCACAGCGACCTTGCCTCTATCTGCCAGCCTACCTCTATTTATACCTAATATGGATATAAAATCCATGACTTTGCAGATAGTAAACGAGAGCCTCCCACAAGCATGTCGCCTGCTAGGATGCTCCCAAAGATTTAAAGGAATTATTTCTCAGGCCTCAAAAGAACCCATTGAACTCACTTTCCCTGTCCTGCCTGTGGTGCAAACTGCAGAATGATGTGGGCTTTGCAGGGCACCTCCACTCCTATCCCACTAACACTCCTGCAGCTCCAGCCCCAGGCTTCCATTCACCATCCAAAGATGTATTTATTGACATATGAAATACCCCATCTCTCGACAGATTATCTACAGAACCATGTCATCTTCCGAGAGAATTAAACAAAAAATGGGCCCCGTGCCTGGAAAAAGGAGCGAGGGAAGCACACACCATCAGCCATTCCCTCAAACAAACCCAAGGAAAACAGTCCAAAAGGGAGGAGCTCAGGAACAAAGCAGCAAGGAACAGCACAGAAACAGGTTGTCTTCCATCTGAGGTCCCTGCCAGGGACATCTTCAGAGAGTGTCTAACGAGCAGGGTCCTCAAGCTATAAACACTCTGCCTTTAGTTCAGACTGGATTAAGCCACAGGACAGAGACCAGGAATTCTGCAGGCAACCTTTGTGGGCTTACAAGTTGCAGAGAATTTACGGCCAACAAGCACAGTTGGATCATCTGATCTGAGTCCATGTGTGTTACAGGTCATTTGGTTTCACCCAGTCACTCCCAGGTGGAGCTCAGTAACTTCCATGAAAGACGTCAGGAGCTGGAAAATCCTCCCATGGCTCCACCAGCCCATCCCAGTCTGTAATTCAGCGGCTCACTGCTCATCTGCACGGGTCGAGCCTCGGCCTCCAGGCCTTGCTTCTCACTGTGCCTCTGTGATTGTTAGCTGTGATTGTGAACTGTGATTGTTAACTGTGATTGTTAACTGTGATTGTTAACAGTGATTGTTGACTGTGATTGTTAACTGTGATTGTTAACTGTGATTGTTAAC
>VXBT01009374.1:0-29004 GCA_013400235.1 Oriolus oriolus | reverse complement strand
GATTGTTAACAGTGACTGTTGACTGTGATTGTTAACAGTGATTGTTGACTGCGATTGTTAACAGTGACTGTTGACTGTGATTGTTAACAGTGATTGTTAACTGTGATTGTTAACTGTGATTGTTAACTGTGATGGTTAACTGTGATGGTTAACTGCGATTGTTGACTGCGATTGTTGACTGTGATTGTTAACTGCGATTGTTGACTGCGATTGTTGACTGCGATTGTTGACTGTGATTGTTAGCAGCAATCCCTTCAGTTCCCGGGGTTCCATGGTCCCTGAGCTGTGCCATCTTCAGGTATCATCAGTGTTTGCTGCACCTGGATGCTGAACTTCACATTTGACTCGGCCAAAATCCACACTGCTCCACTTTGTTTTTCACCTACACAGCATCCCACCAAATAGCAGTTACTTGTCTGCCAGCCTTTTGTATTTACTTCCAGATAATTAATTAAAATTACAAATACCACCTGTGCCAGGGCCTCACCATCCTGGGAAGGATTCCTTCCCAAGATCCCATCTATCCCTGCCCATGGCAGTGGGAAGCCATTCCCTGTTGTCCTGGCACTCCATCTCTTGCCCACAGTCTCTCTCCCATTTTTTCTGTCGATTCCTTCAGGCACTGGAAGGCCACAATGAGGTCGCCCCAGAGCCTTCTCTCCACCAGGCTGAACAACCCCAGTTCTCCCAGCCTTTCCTCAGAGCAGAGCTGCTCCATCCCTCTGATCACCTCGGTGCCTCCTCGGGACTTGCTCCAACAGGTCTGTGTCCTTCAGCCCAAACGCACAGGGAATGCCTGGCTCAGGGGAGCAGTAATGGGTTTGGGTTCAGCTGTTCATCACTGCTAACAGCTTCGAGTGCAGCACTGAGGGGGAGGAAGAATATCCTCTAAAACCTCTAAAAAGAAACACACTCCTTTGCATGATTTATGAACTGAATTTGAACTGATCAGGGCTTGCTTGACCTTTTCCAGGAAGGGGCATCCACTCCGAACTCAGAGCTGGAGGCTTTACAAGCACCACCAATAAAAACTAGAGATGAAGAGTGATTTATTAGTCACCAGCAACTTTCTAAGCATCTTTATAAGCTCCAGGAGGTGGGTATCCAGCACCATGAGGAAAATCCAGCTCCAACAGCCTGCGGTGCTGTACAGCAAAGTGCTGACAGCCAGAAGGCACCAGAGAACGGCCATCCACAGCTGAATTTCCATAAACTATGTTCCCATTTAGTTTCAATCTCAGTTAAGCATTTCACTGTGGGTGGGCTATAGGCTGGACTCCTGGAGCAGTTCAGACACAGTGCACATTGCATCCAGCTGCCTGCAGAGCTGGCATGCCAAAATTTGCACCAGTCCTACTTCCAAAGGCAGGAGTGGGGTGGGAGAGGAGGAGAAGGTTTATTTCTTACGGTGGGCTGGGTGTGGTATGGGGGTAAATATCAAACCCTGCCAGCTCAGAGACAAAGAAGGATCAGCAGTGCCTCGCTAGTTCAGAACCTGCTGGAAAATGGGGTTTTCCCAGCAGGTCACTCATGGATCAGGGATTCCTTGGCTCCACAAGGCTCTCCCTTCCAGCTGCAGCATCAGCTGTACCTCATGGTACATCACTACCATGACAACCAGTCACCTTTAGTCCACTTGTGCACCCACTACTTGCATTTGCAAACCAGCACCTTTGTGATTTCTTCTGCATCACTCCCAAACTCAGAGGCAACCCAAGAAAAATAGCTGGGAAACCAATTCCTCCTCCTTTGGAGAACTATCCATGTGAACTCTCTGGAAGAGCTGAGTTACACCATCACTGCTGTGTTTCCACTGCTGGAGAGGAAGTTTGGACAGGACAAGGGGAATGGCTTCAAACTGGAAGAGAACAAGTTTAAATTGGATACTGGGAAGAAATTCTTCCCTCTAAGAATGGCGAGGCCCTGACACAGGTTGCCCAGAGAAGCTGCGGTTGCTCCACCCCTGGCAGTGTCCAAGGCCAGGCTGGACAGGGCTTGGAGCAGCCTGGGATAGTGGAAGGTGTCCCTGCCCATGGCAGGGGGTGGCACTGGGTGAGCTTTAAGGCCTCTCCCAGCCCAAACCATTCCATGATTCCATGGTACTGGAATGCTGCCATCTCCTTGATCCTCCTAAATTCATATTTAAGGTAGATTTACTAAGGCCATGACTGTCTCCAGGTATTATGTTTACGTTCTGCACAACACAGCAGTGTCCATGAGGCACAAAGAACTGGGAATACATTTCAATATTTTCTCTCCTTATCAGATTCAGATTATCACCAAAGTCAATACTGAGGATCACAGCAGTTTACACCTACTAGTGATTCCATAAGCTATCACCCTCTGGACAGTAAGATGTCATTCCTAACTTTTCAGGAATTTGCCAGTAAGAATGTGGGGCAATTGGAGGACAGCAAAGGGTGGCACAAACATTTCTGGAGTCTCCCAGACTATGAAGGGCAGCTTTCCCCTGAGACTCCACCACCACCTGAAAAACCAGTTGGGAAGGATGGGCTGCTGGACTCCAGTCAGAGCCCTGGCTGCACACCACATTCCCCACACAACTTATCCCTGACCTTGCCTACAGCTTCTCCCATCTTTAAAAAGGGAATTACAAACCGTCCTACCTCCCTGCAGCCCATCTGTTTAGTTTGTAAATTCTCCAGGGCAGAGGCTGGTTTTTATTTGTGTGTACAGCACCACATACAGCCAGGTCCTGCTCTTGGCCACGGCTCCAGGCAGGATTGGAACACAAAGCAATGACGGTATCTTGATCAAACATGAACAACTCGGATAAACAACAGAAAAACAGCTTGATATTTTTTTCCCCGCTGTCTCTGCTTTTCCGTGACTTGTTTATTCATCTCAAAGCCTCAGCAGACATCTAATCAAGCTGTTAAAGAGGCAGATTTGTGGTCAGTCAAGCACTTGGGGAGTTGTTAAACGTTCAAAACCAGTTCTAGTCAGCAAACAGCTTCTTTTTTTTTCTCTTTCTCCTGGGTAGCGATACAGTTTCCTTACTCACTGTATACTCCTGTTACAATTGTGATACAAGTTCTGTCCTAAAAGGTCTCGTTAAGTCTGGGTAGGGACACCTGCCTTTTTCAGCCCTATCTTGTTTGCACTTTTTGGTCCCGATCCAAATCACGCCACAGACGAAGCAATGATTTCAGCAGGCTTAAGAAAGAAGGAAAAATGTGATAGTTTCCAGATGAGTGTATTATACTAAATTTAACATGCCTTTTGGTACTTAGAATTTCCACTTTTCCCCCCTTCCATTTATGTAATTAGAAATCAAGCGGCAGGAAACCATTCCTATTCCAGCCTCAGTTGGGAAGGGTACAGGCTCCTTCCCAGAGGGAAAAAGGAGAGTTGTCCTCACAAGAAGATATTTTGCACAGCTTACATGGACAGGTTCAAAAACAGGTTTGGGATAATACATCTTTAATTAATAAAGCAAAACAAATACAGACCCTTTACGTGGTAGTTATAGGTGCATATACATATATATATATATATACATCAACACAGACAACAACAAGCAAGGCAGCTGTGAAGGAAACCGAAAAGTTAAGCTTTCACCCCATTTAAAAAGCAATGACAAATTTAGATTCACTTTTAGAATTGTGCACTTTTTCCACACTCACCTATGTTGACTTCACATTAATGACCAAGAACCTTTGTTCTGATTATTCTCACTCTAGCAATAAAGGACACACTGGGATTGATATTTATAATTGATATCTCTGAGTTCCAGGGCCAGAAGAATCACCTGATCACAGGCCACAGTAGCCCAAGGTAAGAATTAACTCTAGGAAGTCATCTTTGAGCCGAAGCAGAGCATGTAAGGGCAGGATGACTCGTTACCAGGGACATTAAATAAAAATTGAACTCATCATCGGCCCAGATGACACAGCAGGAGCTGAAGCTTTCCCTGCACACTGACAGTCGCTGTGGTCGGTGTTGCCACCGCTTTTGGTTCTCCTGGGTCTTGCCCAGGCTGATGCTCCTCTCTCCAGCAGATCCCACTGGCTTCCCAGACTGCAGCACACACACGGAGAACTCAATAAAACCCCTTTCCAAACCACAGAGGAGCTATGGCTCCAAAGTACATAGCTCAAATTAAAAATTGGGGCCGGATAAAATGATTCAAAATTGGAAAGAGAGTTATCCTGTTTTCAATAAGCTGTTTTGACCTGACTGATGAATGCAGTCCGGCAAGGGAGGAGGTGGAAAAACAAGGACATGCTGGAGCAATGGTCCTGGATGGTATCATGCTCTGACAGTCTTAATGCTGCTCTGGCACTGGAGCTATTTTATTTCACAAGTCCTTTGCTCCAGGCGAGCTCCCCAGCGTCTGTTGACTCTGGGCACAGCTCAACATGTTTCTCCAGAGCGCAGGGTGCACAGAGCAGTGCCCAGCAGAGGTGGGGACGCAGGGCTGCTGCAGCACCCACACCTCAGGCCTGTAAGATAAGAAGTTTCTCAAGCCCTCCGGACTCCAGCCTACCCCTCAGTCCATCCCCTTCCTTTCCTGGCACGGTTTAAAACACAACTATCACACTTGTTTTCCTTTCTGGGAAGGAGTTGCTCTGTCACTTTTCCATCTATCAGCACTCACCATGCAGCACCAGGCTTTCAATAAAGAGAAGTTCTATATCAACCTACGCCATTCCACTTCCATCTTGAGACATGCACTCGCTCCTTGTGCTACACGGACAACACACAGGTGTGGGACAAAGGAAAGAGATCTGAGAGAGTCATCTCCATAGCTAGAAAATTGTGCTAAGTAAAGAAGCAGTGAAGACAAGCTCCTGAGCCAGGGGAAGAGCAGCAGACAACGTGCCAAGAAGGCATCACGAGGACTGGGGTAGATGTAAGGAAGGGAGCGCTTGGAGCAGTGTCTTGCCAAGGCCATAAAGAGCTTTAAGCAGTTGTGACCCACTCCCAGACACTGAAACCTCTCTGTTCTCCCATGGAAGAGTGGTGCAAAAACAATCAGCCTAAAGGGTAAGCTGAGAGCCAGATGGCATGAGCATGTGTTTAACTCACCCACCATCCTGGGAAGTTTCAAACGGGGGTCACTCCATGACCCAAAGCTACAACAGACAGCAGGGCCTTGCCGCATCCGTCACACAGTTTGGATTTACCCGTTTGGATTCTGCCTCTTCTGAGAGGACAAAATTCCAATTTTAAAGGGCAACTGTACAAACAGGACATAGGAGTATTTATATTCCGCTCCAAACACCGGCACGAGCAGCAGGGGTCTAGTGGGTGATTTATGAGGTGGGAATGCTTCTTTGAACTGGACGGTGGATGGGGGTTGCTCTCAGGAGTGGGGAGGAACAGACGACGGCTGGCTTTGCTGAGGAGCTCTCCCAGTGGCCCAGGTGGTCCCAGCTGCTGGCTACTCCAAATGAAGTCCTCTCCTTCCATTCTCCCTCTCTCTCACTCACATACAAAGTCAACACACCAGAGAAAGCCATTTTTCTTTTATTTATTTCCCAGAAGAGCTCTTCCTTGCACTTTTCAGACACGATACAAAACAAGCAACAGAACTTTGTTTCATAGACAGAAACAGTTTGTTGGAGTATAAAGAGTTACTGGTGATCGTTACTGAAGAATGTTGGCTTATTCCAGGGGCACTTCAGTATTCCTGAGGAATAATCATTGATTTCTCCTTCCTTCCCACTGGGATAGTCTCAGCCATTAGTCACTGCTCCTGTAAAGCAAGAAGGCATATATTATTAAACAGCCATTTGGGTTCCTTACATGGAAGGTGCTGCAGGACGTAAAGCAAGTCACGGAGCTCGGTAACATTTCCAGAGGGCACGGGAACATTTTCATCCCTTGCTAAAGCAAGATGTTGTGTATGGAGGAATTAAGCAGCTGTTTTCATGGCAGAAGCATGCCATGTTTTCATGCATAACCCTCCATTCTGATAAACTGGGTACTTCAAAAAACCCTACGTTATTGGTCAAGTTATCTATTCACAGGCTGAAGAGAAATCAGACTGAAATCAAAGCCACAAAGGGCAAGAGGAAAGGCTGCAGTTGCCTTCTTGTGTTCTTGCACATCAATATAAATCCACATTCCTATCAAAGTACAGGATTGTGGTGTTTGAGTGATAATACAGGCTGAATAACCTGAAAAATAGGATAATTTCCATTTTGCAAGGAAGTCTAGGCTGTCTAATTCACAGCCATAGCATTTTAAGCCTTGAAATAATCGTGACATTGATTTTCAATTCTGCTGAAGTCACAGTGAAAACCACTTGATCAAATTACTTAAAGAGCCCCCAGAAAATTCTGACCACAAATTAGAACTTGTCTGCATTTTAAGTATTCTTTTGGTCTAGATGAATGGCTCCTGCACTGGTGTTGGGGGCTTCAAGATGGAATTTCTAACCCAAAGGATGGGTGCTGTGATGATCCAAGTCACAGCCAGAACAGCTGCAAAGTCACTCTGACATCTCCTGATTATTTCGTATTGTGAAGGTCCCCTATCCTCTCTCATTCAGACTCAGGACTCAGAATTTAGAACTTGATCCTGAAGAATCAACAATCCCAACTGGATAAAGGCCTGAGTAACCCGGTCTGACCTCACAGCTGACCCCCATGACCTCCTTGAAGTCCTTTCCAACTTGAGTTCTCCTGTGATCCTGTGAATTTGACAGGCTCAGAAAACTAGAAATAATTTAGTCCAGGTTAATCCGTGTTACATTTCTCTCTAATAAAGATGATTTTCTCGCAGATTCTCTCATTTTGACAAGTTAGCATTTGAACAGAACTCAGTTTTGTAAAGGAAATCCTACAGAGTTTAGTTACAACAAATTTTTCTAGGAAAAAATCATATGAGTGATAGTTCAACAATATTTTCCATGTTCCTAACCAAGAGAAATGAAATAATTTTGTTGTAATAACCCTGGAGCCATTATCCATGACATGACATTTTGGAGGGAATGAATGACATTAACCATTAGGTGGCTTCATCCGCGTTTTCCCTCTCTCAGCCTCTTTGTGCCAGAGAAAGCCATGGAGACAGTGCACTGGAAACTATTTGTCTTGTGCCATGCAGGCATCTGAAGTGTCCTTCCAGTTACCTCATGCTTCCAAGGACCACCCTTGCTCCAGATTAGTCCTTAATCCAAATAAAATCCCTTCCTAGGGTGACTGGACACTCTGTTTGCTGCTGCCCAACATCCCTAGGAACAAGCATCCTTGAATGAATAATGCTCTCTCAGAACATGCGAGCAGTGCATTTATCACTCACATGAAGCCACAGACATGTAATTCCAGCTTTTTTTCTGGAGACAAACTGGAGGAATAACCTCAGGATGGTGTGGAAGAAGAACACATTCAAATGTTAACAAATCTGACCAGAAGAGCCACACAGATTTTTGACTCTGGGCAGTAGCTGGCAATGCTGATCAGCTGCATCCAAGTCAGTTTCTGTATATTGCTCTCCAAAGATTTTATTTGCTGGAGAATCCCTTTAACAGGCAGCTGGAGAAAATATTTTACAGGTATGTCTGGTAGGGCTGCAGAAGGCTGGCAAAAGCTCATCTGCCAGTAAATCTAAGGAGGACTGGGCTCAACTTGCAGCTCTACGAGCATCAGGAAAAGCCTGGAAGTCCCTGCAGGCCTCCTGCACCAGGCAGAGGAGCCACACAGGAGGGATTTCTGCACTCTGTGTCCTGCATGAAAAGCTCCTGGCAGAGTGTTTTACCTCGGTACTTTCTGAAGTGCTGATGTAACTGTGAATATGTCCTGGTGGATGCCTCTCCACCAGTGTCACAGAAATGATTTAACCAGGCCACGGCTTTGTGGATCCAAAACACACACTCACACTGCTTTTGTTTTCCAGATGCCACAATGATAAATTACCACGAGAACAGCCCCAACTTTGACACGTGAAGAAATTAAGAAAACACTAATGGAGTCAGTTTGTGGACTGGTGCACTGCAGCCAGTTTGTGAGTGCACAAATGGCTCCTGCTAATTAATCTATTTTTAAATATTTTACTTCAGCATGGTAAAATATTTCTAAATATTTTACTTCAGTGTGAATACTGAACTCATTGAAATGATCCTCTTTAAAACTGCTTACAGGGTACATTTTTTTTTCCAGACTAACTACTACATTACTATCCAGACAAACAAGCCACAAAACTTGCAAGTGATCAGTGTTTTCATACTGAAAAAAAACCCCTACAGAAGATCAAAGATCTGCTTCCACAGGCAGATCCACCTGACGTGCCTGACATGACTTTCAGTTTCTTCCCAGATCATCTCTTTTAAAGCCTGAAGAACCTTAATATTAGTTTAGTTTTTCTGCTTTTCTGACATGTATTTTTATTGTGTTTTCAGGCTGTGGGAAAAGCTACCTGTGGGATCTGCTAAACTAATTCCATGTATTCGGTCCAGTAAATTTACTGTTAATCACACCAGATATTAAAGAGCAGGGGAACATTCCAGCTTTGGCAACACAAGTTGCTTCCTACTAGCACTCCTTTGGGAAAGGCAGAGGAATATCCACAAATATGGATATGCTGACTCACAAACAGCTACCAATCAATAGTAGGTGGCATTGATACTTACTTTTACAAATTTACCATGGAGAAGATATGGAGACTGGAAGTCGTGTTGACAATTGGAATAAGCCATTCCTAACCCCATCCCTGACCCAAATGCAATAGGCCATGCCTTTCCTGTGGAAGAGGCAAGCAGAGAGGAAAAAGTAAAGTCAAGGAAAGCTGCTTGTTATACATTGTTCCATAAGCACCAAGCAAGAACAAATCACTAGAAGATACATTGTAGGCGTTTCCAATCCTCAAATCCTCCAAACCAGCCCACTGCGGAAGAAGAAGAGTAACAGTAACACAAGTTTAGAATTTAACAGAGAGCAGTCTCTGAATTCAAGGCATTACTGGAAATTACTCTGCTTTAAAGCACAACTGAAGAACTAAGATCAGTTTTAAAGCCCTGGCGAGGCTGGCATAAACTGATGTCTAGACACATGGCTCCAGTGATTTGGCTCAGGGTCTCCTGCAATTCCAGGATTTGAGCTGGGCACAGGAGGAGCTCAGGGAGGTGCCATGGATAACAACCTTGTTACACAACAGCTAAAAGTTTTGGGAACTCCATTTCAACAGAACAGACAGGACAAAAAAACAATGGAAGAATTGGTCTAACAAGCTGATTAATTTTTACATGCCTCAGAGACTTTGCATATCCTACTACAGAGAGAGACTGAGAAGCCAGGCAGCCAAGATTAAGGCAGTGTACTTACTTTTGAAGAAGATGACTGAGAAAACAATTCCTAATCCAAATCCAGCACCTGTAAGAAGAAATGCAGTGAGCGAGGATAGAGATAAAGCAAAGTAATGGAAAATTATTTGATTCTGTACAGTAATTCTTTATTCCAACTCAGGAATATCAGACTATGAACACCAGACTATGACTATCCAACTACATGTTATTTCAGCACACCAAACCAAAGAGTTCTTACATAACAAATCTGAAAAAAGCAATCTTGTTTTCTTAAGCAATTGTAAGCAGTTAATTCAGATTAGAATCCCAACATATGTTGTAAGTACATTATCAGAAATATCTGGGAAACAAACCAGACTCTCATCCCAGGGAAAGTTCCTGAATTTCTGTCACCATCTATAACGTGGCATTAAAATTTATTTGGCTCATTGTCAGCAAATGAGAAACACTTAAATGAAAACGTATTGTGTCCCTGAGCTTTAGATTCTGCAGATGAATATCTCATTGTAGCTCGTTTATCTCACTACTTTAACTGCTTCAATGTGTGTCCTGAGGGCAGCAGAACTTTGAAGCTTTGTGTTACCCTATACCTTACAAAGCAAGCTCCAGGCTGCTTATCTTTCACATCCACAACATTCATTATGGAGCATATTTAAACACATTAGGAGCGAATGACTTTTCACATCCTTATACTATATATAGAAATAACTGCAGCAGTTGAAACAAAATTATTCAGCGCCATTAAAAAATTTGGCATATTTAAAAATAATTTTTTGCTTTCTTTGGAAAGTGAGCTTATGATTCTGTGCAAGATGTCAGGCAAATCTGCAAAACTCCTCTCAGGACCCAATAAATATAACAGTGAAAACTTGCAGCTGAGTGGGCAAATTCTAACTTTAATTAGGTCCACTAAAGACAAGAATTTTAGATAAGGCACGGAAGTACAAAAGTTTGAAAAAAGAAAAAAAACTCTGTCATGCATATGCTCATTAAAAAAACCAAACCAATAGCCTCAGGTTAATTTTGCAGCAAACACATCCTGTTATGGGTTTCAAATCTCTCCTTTCAATACAAGAAATTCAATTTAAATACACTAAGTTTATTAATTAAAATACATCCTTTTTTTACATTCCTAAAAGCATGTGATCCTGTTGAATGCATCAGTAAGTGAGCTGAGTCCAGAACAATGCCAAGGATCCTGCACTCTCATGGCATATAGGATGACGTTTCCTTTTTTTTAAGTTTCCTTGTGCTCTTCAAAACTTTTTCCTTGTAAAAAACATATTGATAGTTTCTATTGAGGAACTCAAAAAATACTTGACATCCTAAGTACATTAGGATGCACCACCTCGTACCTTAACTAAGCATCCCATGTTTTTTATTGATTATAAACCCCTGAATATTAGAACAGAGGTGAGCAAATGCGATCTGAGCAAACCCCCTCACGTTCACTCTCTGCTAGGACTTTACTCTCTGTATTTCCTGAGAGCTGGAAATGGGAGTTGATTTGAAAACCCTTTTCATTTTACTACAGATTTTCAGTTGTGCCAGAGGTAACTACTTTACCAGGTCATTACAACTTCGGAGTAAGCTTACAAAACATGCAGGAAGAGCTCTGACCGCCCGCCGAGCGATCCTGACATAACTCCCCCAGACACTTCAGAGCCTGAGCGCTTTGCAGAAGGTCAGGTTTTCACTCTAATCATCTGCACAGCTAAGGGAAAGTCTCGGATCCTCAGATGTCTGCTCAGAGCGTCACGGTTTTTGTGCCTTTCAGACAGTAAGAGACACTCCTTGGAGCAGCTCGTTCAGACCCGTGGCACTGAGCAGTGCTCACCCGCAGCCTGGAAGAGACATCAGGCCTTCCTCAGAGCCACAGCTCACCCCTTGAATCCCCTCAGCCCCCTCCCAACAGAGCCTTCCTGCCGTACCTTTGCTGTAGTCCAGCTGGTGCTGGCTCTCCCACAATGTTTATGCCATTAAGGATAATTAGTATCTTCCAGAATTCATCCTGCTTGGCGCCCTGGCCCGGCCCCTGTGCCAGCCTGTTCCTACAATCCGCAGTTGTGCCGGTTTGGTTTGGGCTGTTGTGCTTCAGGGCTGCCAAGGACTTGCTGGGGGAATTCTCTCTGTTCAGACAGCACCAGGACTGTTCGAACTGCCTGGTTCAGCGGCCCTGCCACGAGGGAGCGATCCCGGTCCTACGCTTCCTGTCCCCGGGAAAATCCCCTCTGCCAATCCAAACAGTTTAGCTAATCAATGAGAGATGATTTACAGGATGACAAATTCTGCATCATCTCCATGCACAGCCTGGGCAGTTTCTAATGTCACCACATTTTCCACGTTACCAGTCAAACCCACATTCTTCTCACCAGCCTGGTGGTGAACTGTTTCCTGTCTTAAGACAACCCTGCACTAAGGAAGCAGCTATAATTAATACAGTTACTTGCAATTTACTTCCAGAAATTATCATTATCTCGTACTCTTTTCACCTCCTTCAAATGTTCTCTCACATTACAGCCCCTCTGTGAGGGCTCCACTCAAATGCCATCAATGCTGCTTCCTGTTTGCCATGGGGGAAGCTACAGGATACACTTAAAAGGTGAAAAATTTATTATTTATGTCAACTGCAATTCAGCTTAAGCCTAAAACACAAACTAGGCCTTCCCCCACACCAACACCACTGTTAAACAGATGTGATCCAGCATGACTGACTTACGAAAAACTACTCTATCTTAAGAAAGCTTTTTCTGAAGCAGCTCATTTGAAGGGATTGCTCTTCTTCACGCAAATGCATTTTTGTGCAATTTTACAGGCTATCACTGCACGTTGTTCTAGCCGTAAGGAGTCTGCAGTGACAATTAGTACAAAGAAATGATGGTAAGATAGCTAAGACCTTGCTTTAAGCAATGAAAATGCTACAGAGAAGTGAAGGAGAAGATCTGACAGCTACTGGGTTTTGGCTTTCTGTACAAGAAGGCAACTTGAGAAACAAAGCCAAAGGAGCACCTGAGCTTTCTTCATCTCAAAGGCAGCTTGGTTCACTCCTCTCCTGACTGAGGCACAGTCTGTGCTCACAACTGTTGTGATCACAACGCCTTGTCCACTGGAAATACCAGATCTGCCCCTCACACCAGCCACTGCTTGTACAGCATCCACTCTTTTCTACTTGGTTTGAACAGTTACAAGTTGGTTTTAACTTAAACCCAGAACCTTCAGCTACATTTAATTCCTTAGCCCATCTGGTTAAGAACCTCTTTCTGCGGGAAGTTTGTCACTCATCTTCATTCCACTAGAAAGTATTTGTGGTTACGTGGTCATTTCCTGTGTCTCCAAGACCAAGGGGGAGCAAAACCATCTTGCCTCAAGAGCAAAGTAATGCATTTCACTTTAATTCTATATAAAGTTACACCAGAGATAAACAATGGCAGGGCCGATGATGAGTTTTACAGGTTTAAGTTCTCACATGCTCCATTTCCTCTTAAAGAGGCAACACGTCGCTTCAAAGAGCCTCCCACCTGACCAGGGGACACTCCAGCTGTTCCTCCTAAAGATCAGCACCTCTAGGCCAGGCTTTAACTTCGTAACAATAAAACATGAAAGGTTTATCTTACAATAAAAACAAACGAACATGGAAAAGCAAAGGGCTTGATCCACGCCAGGCACATTTTCCCTCCCTTTCTTGCATGACAGACTCTTTGGATGAAAAGGCCACAGGAAAGAGTACAACTCATTTTTCACCTTCTCTGACAGTTTAAAATGTTTAACTAGAAAAACAGCCTCTTCCACCCCACATCCATCACTTCAGCCTAAACTCATTTACAGTGTCAACAGGGGACAGGACATTTGTGTGGACACCTCACCCCTGCTCCCCACTACGCGTCCCAGCCACACAGAGCGTCCCAGCCACACGGAATTGGCATCAGGCAGCAAGCCCAGGCGCCAAAACTTTTTCTTTCTACTTTTTCGGCTCTTACACCTTCCAAGAAAAACGTCCCAGTACCTCCAATCAATCTAACACGCAGGAGAGCACACGCTGTATACCCAACAGGACATCATAAAAGTGTCTCGGAGAGAAACACAAATCTTCAGGATGGGCTCCTGCTCCATAAGAACATCTGGGAAAAGCTTTTTCTATAAATTTAATCAGCAGTCGCTCCAAGAGTGATACTACACGGTTCTTTCCTAGGCTACCCAAGTAGCCACAGGCTGAGGCAGCTATTAACACAGCCACACCTAGATGTACTTTGCTTCAATAGCTTGAAACTTAAAATAGAAGGATTAAAATATGCTCATTGACATCTGGCAGATGTGTTGCTGTTACCATAGCAGCTGGAAGGTTTTCAATTACTTAATCCCAAAATGAAAACTATTATTTTCCTTCGCCATTCCACACACAAAAATACAAAACTGAGAGCTTCAGCCTCCAATCCCACTCTGACAAGATACATAAAGAATTGCTTTGCAAAAATGTGGAGGAAAGCTGCCTTCATACACCAGGGCCTTCACAGGGCAGCACTTAGCACCAGTTAGAAATCCGAGACCATGAAATCACTTATTTACGGAGAGAATTAATTTTAAGCAGACTCTTTGCAAGGTCTTAGTGGCAGGAATCAGATTTTCTTCAAACACCAACTTTGAAGCTTTCATTCCCATCTCCCCTGTGGTGTGGATTGTTTGCAGAGCAGACAGAAAAATGAGCAAGGACACGAGAAGAAAACATGGTGAAATTATATACCAAGTACTCAAGAAAGAAGCAGAAAAAAGAGTGTTTTGTTTTATACTAGCATCTGACTGTAGTAACACAGAAGAATTGGAATAACAAAATATTAATATCCAAATATCATTATAATCAAAAATCCTGACATGCTTTCAGGGGCTGCTTTCACCCTTAAGCACTCAGGGTCAGGTCAAGTGCTGCTCAAAGGCAGAGCTTGGGTAAACATCAGCACTGCTGAAGAGGCACAGGCAGCGGCACGAAGGGCCCATGATCTCCCAAGGAATCACGGTGATACCGGACCAGAACCTTCAACCTCACACCAGTGAATGAACTGTGAGACCTGAGGGCACAAACGTTTTCTCCCTCCTTTAAAAGGGGAAGGAGAGAGGAGTGGAAGCTGCTCAATGATGAGATAACTTCCCTGTGAAGGGAGGCCCCAGCACAGATTTCCCAGAGAAGCTGTGGCTGCCCCATCCCTGGAAATGTTCAAGGCTGGGTTGGATAGGGCTTGGACCAGCCCGGGGTGGTGGAAGGTGTCCCTGTCCATGGCAGGGGGTGGGACTGGAGGAGCTTTAAGGTGCCTCCCAACCCAAACCATTCCGGGATTCTATGATCAATAGTGCACCGAGCTTTTAGACAAATCAGGGCTGTGCGTGCTTTAAAAGCTCATGTATAAAAAATCAGCAATATTCTCATAACACAGAAACTACCCCTCTGACAGGAAACTTTACCTTGTCTTACTGCAGTTACATGTTCTGCTAATAAAAACAATAACATTGCTGAAAAGAAAGATTCAGCAGGAGTAAACACACCCACACTCAGGGCTTTTGTATCCCAGCTACAAGGGTTGGCAACGCTGCTGCTTCACACCCACCCAGCACAGGCTGGCCAGAACTGACGTCTGCTGGCCCAGCTCAGAAACAGAGGCAACTGAGAGCAAGAAGAGTTTCAGGAACATCTCACTGGCAGGAATGAAGAGGAAAGGAGCCTGATCCTTCTCAAACCTCTCACTATTCGTTTATTATCACCAAGGATGTGTCAGTAGCCCTGAAAGGATTTTCTCAGAGAACTGTATCTGATATAAAAAAACAACAAAGTCTTGTCCCCACCTACTGCTACATCGCAAGGACCAAACTTCAGGACATCACTTGGTTACAGTCCCTTTCCCCTAGGCACTGCCACTGCATGCCACCTCCAAAAAAGGCAGAGCTGGCATCTCATCAATGCACTAATGCAGAGGTCCAGGAAGTCAGGGCATTTTGGACTCATTTCCCGTGGAGCAGAGCTTAGGAGGTCTGGGGTTTGCAACGGCCGCACTAGCAGATGGATTGTCACAGCTCTTCTCTCAGGTTCTCTTGCTCCAAAGTCCACCAAGAGCAGGCTGGCACAGCTGGTGGGGCACACCTCAGCAGGGCACACTCCCTGACTCATCTGGAGTGCCAGCCAAGAGGAACAGCAGGGCACAATGCAGTTAGGAGGAGACCTGGATTCCTAAAGAGTTTCCTGTCTTTTTCTTCCAACAGAAGATAATACCCCCTTAATTTGTAGATGGACATTGTATTCAGAGCTCTGCTAACATCGTAACTAAATATTGCTGTTAGATTTTTGACTAAAGGCCTATTCTCAGAACAGCATTTGCCCACCTCTTCCAAAGAAAACATTTTTTGTTGTCTGTGCTGCCTCCCTGCACAGTCTGAGCCATGAGCAGTTAATATTTACACTACTTGGTCTGTGCAAGACACAACTAGTAGAGCTGGATCTCCTGTACGACAAGGAAAAATAACTTGGGGTTCCAACAAAGCTCACACAACAATGCAGTTGTGTGCTCACGTAATATCCCTGTTCTCCAGCATTAAAAACAAAACCCCAAAGGAAGAACAAGCCTTCTGACCTGGTAGCTAAGACTGGATGGCCACGATACAACTGCCAAGCAAAAAAACACTTCAGAACAGGAATTTCAGGATTTTTGTATATTTAGACAAAGTCTAATCCAGTTTTCAGAAAGTGTAATCAAGTTTTATCATTATATAGACTGACTTTATCCTATTCATAACCATGTGAAGGATTATTTAACAATACTGACATTGCAATCCATACAATGATTCTTTCTGAAATATCCAATCTGTGGAATGACACAAACAATACAATTTCACCCTTGCCATTAACAGAACAGCTATTCAAGCAGGCCAGACGATGCAAGCCAGAAGAAATCATGTTAACAGTTGCAGGAGAATTCAAAGTGCCCTTTTCTCTTTAAAAAAAATCCCTATTAAAACGAAATTAGAAGCATTTTATTTTCAGATGTCAAAACAGAGGATTAGAGGAAAATGAAATCACAACAGTGGGTTATTTACAAGCTTCCAGGCTGAATTTTGGTCAATCACAGACATACATCAAAACATTTCTCTCTTGAGAAAAAATGAACCTCAACACAGCAACTTCACACATGCAAGTCAAGAAGCAAACAGCTTCCCTAGGACTACCTCCCAGTAACAGGGAAATTACAGTGTTCAACTCATTTAAAACAACAACAGCTACAAAACAAACCAAGACATGTGGGCACATAAACCTTCCTCCCTTCCACACATACTCTTTATTGCCTCTCTGTCCCCTGGAAACAGCACATAATAATAATTTGTCCAAAATTACAGCCTTGCAGCAAAAACCACCTCTGTCAGTCTTTTGTGAGTAATTGTCTTTCCAAATAAACAGCCATGAACTATCCATCAGTTAAACAAACAAACCAACCCTTTGAACGGGGTTTGGAGCCTGCAGGATGGAGGAAGACCACAACACTGTTTCCTTCATCATCCCTCCTCTGCAGAGCTCTACTGATGAAAAGGAAGAAATGGCTGTGAAAGCTGGGGAGGACACAGGAGCTGAGAAAGGTTTGCAAGCTGGGACAGAAAAGAAAGCCTCGGCAGTTTGAGTCTGTGTTCCCACACCCCAAACGAACAACTTTTCTGTAAGAAAGTAACAAGTAGCTTTTCTGCAGGAAAAATCAGTATCAGAACCAAAAAAAGGAACAGAAAGTTAAATTTTCAATGACTGCCTGGGTGAAAAGCCCCGAGAACGGTGCAAAGCCAGAGCCAGCAGGACCTGGACTGTCTGTCAGAAACCGCCTGGGCAGCTAAGAAAGAAAACCCAGTCCCCTGCACACAAACACTGTGCTCACAACTACATTTGGAATGGAGGAGGAACAAAACCACCTAGATATAGCCTCATCACTAGCCAAACAGTCCTAACAAAAACGAGGTGACCACAAGCTCCATTTAACAATGGCTCAATGTTTTGCACAGGCATAAAAAGGTTTACTTACTCTTTGAAATTAAATACTGTCGTAACAACCCCTGACAACATCCTCTGTTTGGAACTAACAGGAAAAAGTTAATACTAAATTACAAGATCCACACAGGTAGTGACCAAGAGCTTGAAAACATAATACAGCATTTCAAAAGATGCAACACAAGATAAATATTTATTTTGGAAGTTTTAGTGGCAGGAGATCAAGATTTTTTCAGGAGCTCGGTCTCCAACTAAAACAGTATTGCACAATTACAAACAACAGAGCTAACGACAAACCCCGGCTTACGCAGCGTAGTGGGAATCCTGATGGGCTAACGGGAGGCTGCACAGCCCCCAGCTGGAATTTAAAACCTCGTTATTGCTAATAAAGCCAGCCTGAGAGCTCTACCTCCCCTTCTCCCCCTTTTCTGTTTCCCATGTCCCTCCAGCCCTCAAACTAACCCACAGGAGTTATCTGTCCACAGTTCTCACAGACACTGGGAAATGTCCCACATGCAAGGCTCCAGAAATTCAGTGCTCTCCTTTATTTCGGGAGTATGGAGTATGGGAAAACACTGGGCTAATCACAATGTTTGTTTTTCCCCAGACATTGGCTGGAAAGATCTCCCTGGCTGTAGCACTCAGGAAGGATGTAAAGGAGCATTTGGGAAGGAAACTGCAGCCACCAAAGGGAAAAGTCTGACAAAAAAAGTAAGACGTTTACCAAATCCTATATCCCACATAACAAGCAACTAAATCCTCAAGTAAAAAACTTTATTTTCTTTCCTTCCTTCTTTCCGGTACAACAACCACCCTTGATAATTTATTGGAAACTCCAGCAAACTTTGCAGTAATATTACAAAACCAATCAACACGACCACTCAAGGTTTTAATGTCCCTGCAGAGAAAACAATCATTCCCACTGGGATACCGTGGAAAAATTTGTGTTGTCAGCACACAGTTCGTGGAGGAGGTTGCCAGTACAAACGCTTCATTTACTGATCAATTGTAAAAGCACACAAACCACAAAAGTGCCCTCACACATGAACAGAAACACGTGTCTGAGCCCATCCCACTGGGTTTGGTGCTAAGATGAAGAGATGCAGCACACGTGACCTTTGTGGGCAGTCTAATGGAAAACATGAATTTGACTGAGATCTCTACTCAGCATCCTCACGAAGCCAGCGCTGGGAATCCTCGGACTGGAGCACCAGTGCACAAGGCAAAGCAGGTTCTCTTTCTTCTATTGCCACTTTAGGATGGAAGAAAACACCTAATCAAAACATAAGGCCCACTGAAGAGTCAAGAGTGCAGGTGACAAGCACCAAACTAAGCAGTGCAGACACATGTGAAGGACGGGGCCATCCAGAGGGACCTGGGCAAGCTCAAGGAGTGGCCCATGGGAATACCCTGAGGTTTAACAGGAACAGGTGCTGGTGCTGCACATGGGTCAGGGCAACCTCCAGGATCAATCCAAGCTGAGGGATGAAAAGATCGGGAGCAGCCCTAGGGAGAAGGACCTGGGGGTGCTGGTGGGTGAGAGCTGGACATGACCCAGCCCAGCAACTCCCTGTGCCCTGGGCTGAGCCCTCAGCGTGGGCAGCAGGAAAGGGGGGACTCTGCCCCTCTGCCCTGCTCAGGTGAGACCCCACTTGCAGAGCTGCCCCAGCCCTGGAGCCCAGCACAGGGAGGGCGTGGAACTGCTGGAGAGAGCCCAGAGGAGGCACCAGGATGATCAGAGGGATGGAGCAGCTGTGCTGGGAGGAAAGGCTGAGAGAACTGGGATTGTTCAGCCTGGAAAAAAAGAAGGTTTTGGGGTGACCTAATTGCAGCCTTCCAGTACCTGAAGGGAGCTGACAGGAAAGATGGAAAGAGACTGTTTCTAAGCGCCAGGAGAGACAGGCCAAGGGGGAATGGCTTCCCAATGACAAAGGGCAGGGTTAGGTTGGATAATGGGAAAAAAATTCTCCCCTGTGAGGGTGGGGAGGCCCTGGCACGGGGTGCCCAGAGAAGCTGTGGCTGCCCCTGGATCCCTGGCAGTGTCCAAGGACAGGCTGGACGGGGCTTGGAGCACCCTGGGATAGTGGAAGGTGTCCCTGCCCATGGCAAGGGATGGGACGGGATGAGCTTTAAGGTCCCTTCCAGCACAGATCAGCCTGTGATTCTGTGAAATCAACCCTGTATCCACTTCTTTCAGCCTTCAGGACAGAGGATGTACAGGATTCTGACATGGACAGCTGCAGTGTGGAACAACTTCTTGTTTATAATTTGGCATACTTAATATTTTATGATAAAGCAACCAATGCTATGGAAACATAAACATATCCAGATATGTTTGTCAGACAAACCTGAATAGAATTTCATAAGGAAAAACACTGCTCTGGAGCACTTGACACTTTTCAAAGGTCTGTTATAAACAATGGAAGTTTCAGTTTACTTAAAATTATTAAACATCTTTTCTAATGGAAAAGTATTAAGCAACCAAAACCCCCGAGTTCCTCATCAGCTTTCAAGCACAAGGCCACTGCAGCAGCAAGAAATAAACACTCACATTTCCCAGATATTATTTATGGTTCTGAAAGAGACATCTGTACCAACATGGAACGAATACCTTTTGTCAGACACTGCACTTCTTGCTCTATACATTGCACTGGGTTCGTAAACACATTCCGTGAAGCCACAAGCTCTGCCTGGTGTCACTCTGCAGCCGGTCACAGGGCGAGCACGGCGCTGCCACCACAGCCACCACCACCCCTAAAACTCACAGTACTTAGTGAAACCTCGTGAATGGTTTGTTGCAGAAAACTGAGGCATGTGCATAACTCTCACTTGAAGTGCAAATAAATACGGAAAAAATCCAACAGAACCGCTCCCCTGCTTAACGAAAAGGCAGAAGAACTACAGGGCTGGGACACGGACGGAGCTTCTCAATGTCACACTCCACACGCTGTACTAAGTAACACGTGCCAGAGCTCTCAGCCTGTCACGCTGCCTATTGCTTTTAATAAACGCAGCCCCCCTCGCACACGGAGTGATGTGAACAGCTCTGCCCAGACTGATTTCAAACCCACCGTCGCAGCAAAGCCGAAGGCGGGCAAGGTCGCGGCACGCCAGGACCCGGTCGTGCCTGCCCGCCGCTCATTCATTCCGGCCGGGAGGCCTCCCAGATTTCCTACGGAGCCCAGCTTTCCCACGGAAACCTCTTACATCCAACACAGGGAGTAACCAGAGGTCAAACACGCCCGGACCGCGGTAAGCCAGGGCCGGGCCGGGGCGCAGAGCTGGGAGCGGGCCCGGCGGGGGTCCGAGCCCGCGGCCAAGGTCACCTTGCCAGGCCCGGGGTCGCCGGCTTTACCCGACGCCGGGGGCAGCTATGAGGCGGATCCTCCGGACACCCTGAGCCCCTCCCGGGCTCACAACCACTCTGAGGCGAACCCGGGGCGGCGGGGGGCAGTGGGCCCCGCGCCGCGGGGACACGCCGGCGGCCGTTCTCCCAGCTTCGGGGAGCCCCGGGGACTACCACCGCTCTTTCCCGGGCCCTCCCGCTCCGCCGTGCCCGTGCCGCCCTTACCCAGCTTGACGGCGGAGTCCGCCACACACCGGTCCCACTTCCTGCCCAGGTCGCCCTCCGACGCCATCTTGCCCGTCCCCTCACCTCCTCCCCCGCGCAACTCTCGCGAGACCTGGTGCTCCACCTATCACCCGCGCCAGCAGATCTCGCGAGATTTCCCCCGTCGCTGCCATGGTTACCGGCGGGAGGGCGTCATGGCCGCTGCGCCCGACCTTGGGCCCGGCCCAAAATCCCCTTTTTCCCCGTAGGATCCGGCCCAAAACGCCGTTTTCCCCCGTAAGACCGGGCTCGCCACGTCCCCAGCCCGCCCCAGGCTCCATCTCTCCGTCTAGAGCTCCCGCTGTGTCCTTGTTAGCCGTCTCCCTCAGCCTATGGCAGCATCCCTACCTCCTCGCAGGCTGCCGGGTTGGGCCCGCGCCCGCCGCCCCCCTGGCCGCAGGGCTCTCGCCTCAGGCATGGTAAGAGCCGAGCTGTGCTGCAGGGCGAGGTTTCTCTCTGCAGCGCTGGGTACATCACTGGACACACACTCCCGTGCAGGTTTTCCCTGGCAGTGGCCCTACATCCCGCATAACTCCTGCATCACCTCAGCGGGAGGAAGAACATTCCGTGAGGGTGGCAGAGCACTGGAACAGGTGCCCAGGGAGGGTGTGGAGTTTCCCTCGCTGGAGACATTCCAAGCCCACCTGGAGGGATTCCTGTGTCACCTGCTCCAGGTGTCCCTGCCTTGGCAGGGAGGTTGAAACGAATGATCTCCAGAAATCCCTTCCAACCCTAATAATTCTGTGATTTTTGCTGTCTGGCCTCAGCTGCTCCTTAGGGCCTGAAATGAGATACAGGTGTGTGAATAAAAAGACAGCCGTTGTCAATCCCTATCAATATCCCAGGAATCACCTAATTTTAAGAGCAACCTGGGCCCCCCATATTCTTGTTTATTTGAGAAAAGGAGCTGAATAATGTCAGCAAGATCATTCTGTCACATTCAGGAAATTATTCCACACAATAGGTTGATAATTAGAATCGCAGAATGGTTTGGGGTGGGAGGGATATTAAAAGTTGATTCGTTTGCACCCCTTGTCAGGGGCAGGGACACCTTCTACTATCCCAGGGTGCTCCAAGCCCTGTCCAGCCTGTCCTTGGACACTGCCAGGGATCCAGGGGCAGCCACAGCTGCTCTGGGCACCCTGTGCCAGGGCCTCACCACCCTCCCACGGAACAATTTCTTCCTTGTATATATACATATATATATTTCCTAATTTTAGAGGAAGAGGTTGTGGGAAGGATTCCCACTGACTTCTGGGGCTTCAGCCCACCCTGCAGTGTGCTACAGCTTTGTGGAGCCAGCAACGTAAGTGTGAATGTCTTCAAACCTACTATAATGAATTTTGTGTTGCAAATGGTGTGTAGGCTGCCTGGAAGGCATTCTCTAAAAGCCGTGTGGAAAAAAAACTCAGTGTGTTTGTCAAGTACTAATGTCCCCATTCACACTGTGAGGCAATTTTTAGCTGGGATTACTTGTTTTGATTTCTTCAAGTTCTGGCAATTTTCTTTATCGAGGTGGAGGAGGCTCTGCTGCTTCATAAAACTGGAAGTTCTTTAGCAAGTCAATTAGAGACTAAAGCGACAAACAAGTGAAAAATTCTTGAAGTTGGCAAAAATTTCATTAAGTTATTGTTGGTTTAGGTCTTAAAAGTACAACTGGTTTTGATCTGGAGTCACAATGCAAGATTTTTACTTTTCATTGGTTTGGTTCATCTCCTTCACATATCATGGAACAATCACAATTAACTATTATTTTCACTTCCTTATAAAACCTAAATGGCTTTTTAAAATTTATTTTGAAAGGCACATGGTCAAACTGAGCCCTTGGAGGTTCAGGAGGTTTCCCTGGAGAAGGCAGCCCTTGTTCTGTAAGGGGATCTTCCTTTTCTCTTCCTCCCCCTGCAATTTGCTCAAATCAGTCTGCATTGCTGAATAGTTGGTATCCAAAATAGAGCCACGCATCGAGTTACTTATAAAAATACCAACATGATCCAGCAGTTTTTTCCCTGAATAGCTACAGAAGTGCTTTCTGAAACCACTGCCCCAGCGGTGCCAGCTCCACCCTCCCGTTTCCAAACAGCTCTGGAAAATATCAAGAGGGGAAAGATAACTTGAAGCCTCCAAAATAATTCTTTAATTTTCATCCCCAAAATTAAATTCCAGAAGGCAGTGTTTAAAACCAACCCAGAAATGTGGTCTTCTCTTGGCAAAAACAAATGCTCAGTGCAGGCCAGTGTAGTCTCACTTCACACTTACTCATTTTCAGGCTGTTGGGCTCCCTGGAAAATGCTGTTTTTCAGGATGAAGGAAGGAGCGGTGAGCTGCTGGATTGTGAGACACTTCGTAAAGGGTTGTGTTGCTGTGTCTCAATGTATCCTGACAGCCTCACCTCAGGACCTGGTGCATTAAACCCTTTCCAAGGGGATGGAATAGTTCAGGGTAATTGTTTTGAACGTTCAGCTTCCTTTGGAGAAATCACTCTGCTGCTTTTAAATCCCAGAGTCACTGAGTGATCAGAGGGGGCTCTGGAAAACGTTATCCATTAAGGATCTAGAGCACATTCTCTGTACCCCTTCTCCACCCCAGGGAAAAATTAAGGCAGGAGGGAATGTGTCCAAAGACAGGCTTTTCTCTCCATTGCTATAGTTACTTGGCAATTAGACCCTCACAGTGTAATATCAAGTATTTATTATTGTGGGACTCCAAGGTGATGTTCAGAACATGCGGTTTTGAAAAAACCTTTTTTGCGTTTTACAGCCCAGCATGTGCTGTCCCAGGATTCTTTCCCTCCCTTCTCCCCTCACGCTCTCCTTTCTTTCCAGTAAATAAGTATATGAATAAATGGAGGAAATGAAGCCAGAAAGCTTCAAAAGGAGCCCTGCATTTCTCTGGTGGAAGTCAACCTCTAGCTGAAGTAGGTTCAGACCTTGTATCCCCAGTTTTGTTAACTCTATACCTGACTGAGTTGTGTGTGGGATTAGGAGCTGCTCACTAAGAGTTAGACACTGCTTAGGTTCTCAGCAGAAGGCCATCAGACAAGCCAGAGGCAGGACTGGGGATCTCACATGAATAAGTACCATTATTATTCTTCAAAATTGCTGCTTCCCTGGTGGCCAGTGGAAGATCCATGTAGAGGGCACATCCAGGGCTGTGTCCAGTTCTGGAACCCTCACCACAAGAAGGACATGGAGGGCCTGGAGCGTGTCCAGAGACAGGAATGGAGCTGGGAAGGGGCTGGAGCCCCAGGAGCAGCTGAGGGAGCTGGGAAAGGGGCTCAGCCTGGAGCAAAGGAGGCTCAGGGGGGACCTTGTGGCTCTGCACAACTCCCTGACAGGAGGGGGCAGCCGGGGGGGTCGGGCTCTGCTCCCAGGGAACAGGGACAGGAGGAGAGGGAACGGCCTCAGGCTGGGCCAGGGGAGGGGCAGGTTGGACACCAGGAGGAATTTCTGCATGGAAAGGGCGGTCAGGCCTTGGCAGGGGCTGCCCAGGGAGGTTTGGAGTGCCCATCCCTGGAGGTGTCCAAGGAAGGCCTGGACGTGGCACTCAGCGCTCTGGGCTGGGGACAAGGTGGGGATTGGGCACAGCTTGGACTCGATGGTCTGGGAGGGCTTTTCCAACCAGAAGGATTCTATGGTTCCACAGCTGCACTTGGAGGTGAGGAGCTCCTCTGGAACTGTACCAGCCGGAATTCAAACCCTTTTCAACAGAGCAGACTTTCTATCAACTGTTACCTCTGGCTTGTCCATAGTGTAGGAGGAGTTCTTGTTTCAAAAGTTCCCAGCAAGTTTCTTTTAAATCTTGAGCCTTCCCCAGGGTGAGAATATCACCTCTTATCCTATTTTTTCAAAGAATCCGACAGCATCCCTCCTGTCATTTCCCCACTGGACACTAATACACTCTTGCTCTCCTCTTTTCCAGAGAATACACATGCAGCTTCTCCCATAGTTTTAAATAACATGAATCACCTCCCCCACACACATTTATTATTTATTTTTCTGCCAAGATCTGCACAGGAAGGCAGCAGTGTAGGAGTTATCTGCTTGAAATGGTTGACACAGCCTCGGTGTGGGCCCCCACTCTCTGTTTCCTGTACTTCCAGAGCAATTCTTTCATGTTACAGAGAGATCAGACCTAGGTGGGAACCTCCAACTCCCAATCTCCACTCCAGCATGTTGGGTTTTTCCTCCCAAACATAAGCCACATTCACCAGCAGACACCGATGCTTCTTTCTCTCTTTGAAAACCTTTTAGCTATCCAAGCAACAACAACAAAAAAAGTCTGAGGAGAAAGAAACCCCTCCTCAGCAGGACTTTGCCCTGAAATGGGAAATGTGCCAGCAACTCCATTAAGTCTCCTGTGCTATCCTTATTGATTTTATGTGGACGGCAGTCGGATGCTGTGGGATGAACAACACTCTGAGGCTGGGCTGTCTTGCATTAGGAGGGACAGCTTGTGCTGCAGTGAAACATCCCGCAGGCTTTCCATGGGGATCACAGCCGCGTTAATTAGCACGTTTCGTGCCTGTGCTGATGGATTTCCACGCCACTTTGGCTGGATTCAGTGTGTGGTGCTGCTGGTTCCAGCTGTCAGGTATGGCTGGTTGAAGCAGAACTTGGAAAAAATGGGACAAGATGTGTCACAGCTCGTTGTGCTAATTCTGCTCTAAGCTGCTTTTGCCGTGAAGATGAAGTTTGCCCCAAAAATCTCAGCAGGAAAGCACTTGCATGGAAACACTGACCTGAGTTTTTGCCAACTCTGAAATTCCAGGCAAAAGCAGTACTGTGACATTTCGTATCTTTATTTTCTGTGTACTATTTTGTGATAATTTTTTAGAATAGTAGAAAAACTCCTCGTGCTGTACTGATGAGGTTTTGTAACGAATAAGCCCATGAAAAAGTGCTATTTTTCAGCCTTTTAGTATGTTTTTCCATTCGTCCATGTCTCTGGCTAATTCTATACAGATTCTAACTACTGAACCGTGACCATTGTATTAAGAAAGAATCCAGGCCCTTACAATTCTTTTGGCTGGTATATTAGCAGGCTTCAAATGAAGTGCAACGTGTCAAGGAAAAAGTAAGGGAATGGAAAGTTTTGTTTCTTTCTGGTATATTTAATCAGCTTCTCCTTGATTCTTTTTTAATGACAAGCCACAGACACTATTGCTGGTTAATGACCAACTTTGACAAGAATGTCCTCAATACTCTCTTTGCTCAGGCTAAAGACAGCTCCTGTCTCTCAAGTTTTCTGAGCTGAAAATACAAAGTGAAAGGAGTGGCTGCAAGAAGAGGAATAAACAGTGTCCTAGGATATGCAGCTAAGCAGGATGTGCTGGAATGCGAGGGATCCCAGCAGTCCTGCAGTGTATGGACATCTTGGGCTGCCGCTGGGTTTATTGTCCTTTCCATTAACCAAAGGAGCAGATCTGCTTGGGTGCTGATGGAGTGGAAAAAAGTCTGGTTCAACATTCTTAATGCAGGGAGGGGAATGCCTCAAACCTCGCACTAAATGGGCGATATGTTGTTTTTCATTAAATGTGGTATTTGGAGTTACTCATCAGTTCCTGCAGGAAGTGGGGAAACTCTTAAAACCTTTACATTCCAAGAGTACACTCAGCAAAGCTGCTTTGGATTCAGGACGGGGGACTTTTTTATTGTTTGTGTGCTATTTTGACACTGTGTACAAAGATCTCCATAGTGAGAACTATCTGTGGCTTGAACATAGGATTCCAAGACGTTGGGTAGTGTTGTAGGTACCTTTTTCCTATATTAGTTTCCAAGAAACACTTGGTTTTCAGCTTCAAATCAAGTGATGCTGCTGTTTTACTGACTCTGACTAATAAAACCCAGCAAGCTAAACTTTACCATTGCTGGAAGACTCTTGCAGCAGTAAATTCAGTTTATGAGAACTCCTAATAAAAGTTTACATATCTTTCAAGTGCCATGAAAGAAAATGGGCAATCTGACCAAAAAAAAACAAAAAAACAAAAAAACCTCAAGATGTTTCTTTCTTTATTAAAAAAATGACTATTCAGTGAAGCATGAAGGTTTTTTCTCTCAGACCTTATTCCTCAGCATGTTCTCACAGTCACCCTTAGTCCTGGATAAATGCTGGAATAAACAAAATAAATAGCGTTTCACCACGCATGCAGGAGGGTAAAATAAAAACCACATCATGCTGGACCACAAATGCTTCAGGAAGTTCTGGCTGAACGCGAAAAGTACTTTGTAATGCTAATAAGTGTTTATCCTTTTGCTTCCTTGAATGTAATCAAATGTACAGGGAAAGCACATGGATTTTAGAGTTGCTGATTGCAGGATCAAAAGCCTTGTTATTAATTGCACATGAATCTGATGTTGTTGGGCCGTTAAGATGTCAACTGACATCATTGTTTGCTTCCTTTGTTTATAGACCCTCGTTTTAAAGAGGGGTAATGCCTGACACGAAGCCTTTTGAGTGCTCTTTCCTGCGTAGGTGGGTGATCTGTGCCGGGAGGTTTGGGAAATGCCTGAGGCGCAGGTAACGCTACCTCACAGCACTTGGATTTATGGAATATCTCTGAATTTGGTGTCAACCCCTCCACAAATCCCAACAGAAGGCAGGATGGTGGTGACATACATGGACCTTCTGCGTGCTGGGATTCACTCCCCACTCCAAACTTCAGCCTGCCTGGGAGAGTCTGTTCCTACATCTTAATAACCAAACAACAAAAAATCCCTGAAACATGTCCTGCTATAAACAAGCAAAGCAAACAGCTGGTCCTCATTTGAAAAAAGATGTGACGTCCATTTCAAAATGAATCTGCAGATCTTCTTAATGCAAATATTTTTGGGAAAACAAAAAGCAGCTGTTTATTCTTCTTTATACCTATTAGCAGGAAAACAAAATCCAGGATGCTTGTATTTCTTCCGCTAAGAAAAACATCCTCTTGGCCTCGACATTCATTTGGAGCTCAAATTGTTTGAAATATACCGGGCTGCCTAATTCTGCTGCTGCATGTGCAGCTAGGAGCTGTTTCTGTTCAAAACTAAAAGCTGCTACCAGTAGAGTTGTCACTGAATACTTTGCACAAATTTTGTGACAGAAAGAAGGACGTTTAGAAGAGGCGTTTTCAAATGTATCGGTTCCAGCCCTGAGGAGTACACGTGCATTAGATGTGTGGATCCCTGGAAAATGAATGAATAATTTGGCCTGTGTAATTAACAGGTTTGCTTTTCTTAATTACTTCTGGGAGGCAGCTCTGAGGGAATGTAAGGACTGGAGGAGGATCTGGGGACTGCAAAATAGGAGCCATTTGGGATTGCTGCATCTTGCAACCGGGTTGAAGGAGGTTAGGCTGAGGAGTAGTGACAAAGAACTGAATTTGGAGTCTCTTGAGCCTTCTGAGGTCATGTGGCTGCTCTCTCAGATGTGGAAGGATGATTTCCCACCTTTGGGGTTGTTTGGTACTGGTTATTGATGGAGTTTTATGTGGGTTTGTGTTTCTGTGAAGTAATACAGCTCCTGTTTTTCCTGAGATCATTCTGCTGTTTTCTCTTCTCCTTTCCTGGGTTCGTTTTGTTCCTATGCTGAAAACACCAGTGAGAGCTGCTCCATCTGCGTGGGGTCGATTGTGGTGCAAATTCATGTGGTACAGTCCTGTCTCTGGCTACTGTAACCAGCTCCATGGCCAAGCTGTTCACTTCCCTGGAAATTGGGGTTGTCCTTTGCAGACTGAAAGCCTGGCTGGTCTGGCCCGTTAAGTTAAGGAGCAGTCAGAGCTGATACCTCCTGCCAGGTGCTGTTTGGTATCTGATGGCTGGGAACGTTCAGTGTCCAGCCACAAACACCTGTGATAATGTGTGAGTGCAATGAGCTTGGCCTGGGCCATCCCCACTGGGGAGCATGTGCCACAGTGTTACATCCAAAGGAAAAGCACTGTGTGACTCCCTGTGTCTGTGACATCCGAGGGAAAAGCTCTCTGTGACTCCCTGTGTCTGTGACATCCAAAGGAAAAGCACTGTGTGACTCCCTGTGTCTGTGACATCCAAGGGAAAAGCACTGTGTGACTCCCTGTGTCTGTGACATCCAAGGGAAAAGCACTGTGTGACTCCCCTGACTGTGACATCCAAGGGAAAAGCT
>VXBT01009370.1:104916-124372 GCA_013400235.1 Oriolus oriolus | reverse complement strand
CATGAAATCCGCACTACTACAAGCTGTTTCATTTGGTTTCTTTTGTGTGAACAGCAGTTCTGAAGCTTTAATTCCCCATTCAACACCTGGAAGAGCTAGAAGAATTAACAGATGCCATTGATCATGACTTAGACTATGACTGGCTCACTTGTAAGTATATCAGTTACTGTAATTATTATGTTATTTAGGGTGTTGAAATTTCTGTCATTTTAGGGACTATTGGTTACAATGGCTTTTATCACTTCAATGAAGGTCAAAGCTTTCAAGTACTTCTTTCATGCAATTTTGATACACACGTTTGTCAAGTATTTGAGTATGTGGTTAGTCTGTTTTTGTAGCTTATGAATAACCAGGAGCAACATATCTGGAATTTGAGAAGAAGATTATTACAGGATAGATTACATCTTTTATCCTTCATTTGAGGTAAAAACATCTTTGAGAAAGAACTGTCCTGTTCTATAGAACTATCAGCAGGAAAGCTAAAGGCTAAAATTTACAGTAAAATTCCTTTCAAAAACATAGTTATCCATCTCTGCAAGCCAGATCAAGATTCTGATTGTCAAGAGCACTTTCTAATAAAACAAAATTATTTTTCTTATTGCTACTTTGTAGTTATATGTGAAATTGCCAAGTAGTGAAAAATTACAAGGCAAGATAAGACAACAGTTTTGCTTTTCTTTCTTGAAATGAACTTGTCTGAAATGTCAAAATGAAAGTACTATATACACTTCAGGGTGAAGGACTGACTGAAGACCTCTCTTCTGCATGGACTGATACAGTCTTGAGAATAAACTTACACAGAACATGATGTCCCACACTCTAGTACAGTCGTTTGGCTGATTTAGGCAACATCCTGCCTCTTGCGTGCTCCAGTCCAGGAGCAAAGCCTTGAAAAAATACCCAAATGACATGAAAATCTCCTTGCTGTAACTGATTAATTTTTTATATGTCTAGTTTTCATATGAAAACCACAACATTTTGGTTTTGCAACTATATTTAAGAATAAGGAAAATTAATTATTTCTTTACTTTATCAAATAAGAGAGATTAGGTAAAAGTCTTTTATTACTGCTACCAAAATGCTGAGGTTTTGAAGAATTTTGCTAACCAGTCAAATATTAAAGTTTTTGTAACAAAAAGAAGTAGAAACTAACAAATGAGATAAAGCATATGTCTATGTCAATTTTACTTCATATAACGATTGAAACTAGCAGTCTTGAACTATCCCATCTCATTAAACAAACCAGTTCATTAAACATATCAGTGCTGTATTAGAATTATACAAATTATATTTTTTCTGCTTTTGTGAAAGTTAGAGAAATACAAGGAGAGAGTTTAAGGAGACTCTAGACACACTAGGGCTGTGTCTCCAGAGAAAGCCATCCCAAGGAGAAAAGCTACTTTGTGCTTCAATGAAGCCTATTCTCCATTTTACAAGAACATTTCCTATTCTCTGGGGTCCTGTGTTGAAAATATTCTGGTGAAATTCAAAAAATGAGTCCTAGTTTTCCATACAGCTGAGGCAGAAAATATCATACATATTCCTCTAGCATCTGGAGCATTAATTATTTGAAGAACATCATTCATGTATTGTCTTGCTTGATGAATTCAGAGAAAACTACTCTAATCAGAAAAGAGTTCCATAGAAGTCCAGGCATTGGTTGAGAAAGTATTACTATTTCTTGGCAATTTTGTGTATATGTGTATATATATACACACATATATGTGTGTGAGTGTGTATGTGTACAATAGTTACTCATATATATGTGTATATATAAATATAGAGAGAAAAATTATACATATATACTTATGGATATAGATGTCTGTGTATGTATGTATATGTCTGTATAATATACAGATGCACACACATAATATTTTTTAAAATGAAAAAAGAATCCACTTAAATACCCCACAATGCAGATATTTGAGAGACAATTCCTGTATTTTCTAAACTTTCATTTTCACATATGGAATGGCACTGACTTAATTCTGTGTATTTATCCCTTACCAGAGCATATTCAACTTATCTAATTTTAGCTACTTTAAAATGAAAGCATCTAGTGTCAGCTACTTTCTCATTCTTCCTCTATTAGAGGAGAAGAATCATTTATGTAGTTTTACTTCTTTTTATCTTACCTGCTTTAGAATGGAATTACCTGTTTTCCCTACAGAAAGTCAAGAGCTTAGGTTAGAAAATCTGTAACTCTAAATTAAAAAGGAAAAAAAAGAAAACCAAACAACAAAACTCCACAACCATATTGAAACAACTCTTAGCCTTACTTCTGTGTAGTTCACTTTAGTCAGTTTCTGATACATTAGGCAACAGCATACCACCGTGGAATTTCTCAAAAGTATAATAAACAACATGATAAACAATGGCTTTGGATATAAAACACAAATCGCTTTATTTTATGAGTTAAAATAATTTTTAGGGAAGAGATTGCTTCAATTACAAGTAGACTGTGTTTTGCATAATGAAGAGAAATAGTTGCTTCAAGGCAACAAAGAATATGATCTATTTCAAATAGGAAGTTGAACAGATTTTCAGACTAAAAGTACTTACTTTTTCTATTTACTAAGTGCAGAGAGCAACTATCTCCTAGTAGATATATCTATAAAAGTATAGGTAACCAGAGGAATACTGCTACCCCAGCATGTGACATTTGTTGATCATGATCCATAATTGGATTTTTTTTTAAATATTAAATATATGTCTTTTTTTTAATAACTCAATATATGCTTTGCTTCATAATTCAATATGTAACTAGACCATGCACAAAAATTTGGATGGCTAAAAGATATGTGTTAAAGTCGCAACATAGCTGGTATACTTTAATATAGACAGTATGATTAATACCTTTCTTTCCCAATACATATATACAAATATGTTATCCACCAGTTCCAAGAAGACCAGAACAAACCTTGCTTAATTTTAGAGTGAATTACAAATGGCATTTGTTATATAACTACAGAGGCAGTAAAACATCCACTGTTCTAAATGCCCACATGCTATTAAAGGCAACTATTACTTTGCTTTTGTGAGCTGCTGATAATGGTATTATTTTTAAATGACAATTAACATTAGGTACTTAAGATGTCAGCTCACACACACTGGTTTTGCTTTTATCCATAGTTTTCAGGCAGAAATTCATTATTGACTGACGACAGTGCTCTGACACTATGAAATAGTTATTAAATAATCCATTTGCTACCAAATTAATTTAGCAGTTCCAGGTTGCTCGTTTAGATTGATAATAGCAGTTGCTATTAAAAATAGCAGATACAAGTGCACTTGTCACAACACCAGAAGACTCAGGATATTTACCGTGCAGATTATCTTCTTTCTATATCCTGAAAGTTCTTCACAATATAAGGTCTTGATGTTATGAAGAACTGGAAAGTGTTTTTAGTCTTCATCTGCTTTCAGTAACAAGCAGTATCTCATCTTCACATGGAGATTTAATCTGCATAAGACTGATATTTGTATGCCAAGTAGTACATTATGCTTTTTGTAAAGTACAAAATTTCACTTGTGGGATGTCTGAATCTTGGAGTCAAAGACATGGAACAATGATAAGCAAAGTTTCTAAGAATGTGAATAACTGATGTGCAAGAATAATAATGTATTATTTCTTAAGATCTCAAAGTTGCTGAAGATCCTTGCAGGTTTTGCTGTAATGTACCTGTTTTGTAATTATTTTCAGTCTCATTGCATTTTTGGGAAACCTTATGTCTTCTATTGACCTCTCTGATTCATTTCAAGTCCTAGTTAGATACCAAACCAGACCGGATTGTAGAAAAAGCACCGTGGCTCAATGCAGAGTAAGGCTGTCTTCCCACTGCCTTTGCTCTAGAATCCATAATTCTCCATCATCTACTATTTTTAAATCAAGCCTAAATACAGTGTCAAACATTCACAGAGTAACTAAGACTTTTACTTAAACGTTATTTTTAAAAATGGTGAAGGAATAATTACAAGCTGCACATTGGGAGGAATAGCACCATAGAAATGTAATTTATGAAAACGATTATAAAAACATAGCATAGTGATGGTAAAGCAGACCAAAACGAATAGCTTTCTTTTGAAAATGGAGATATGTGAGAACAAAAAAACCCCAGAAATTTAGTGAAATGGTGATGTTTAGAGAGTCATAGATAAAGTATTTGTGACTTGATAGGATTAAAAGTCATTGTTAATGAAAGGCGACATTTGCGTATGTTACTCTGGTGCTGTAAGGTTTATTGGCATTTGCTTAACAATTATGATGATTTTATCCATTTTACACTTAAAAAATGTAGAAAGGATGATACAATCCCAAAATATTTGTAGCAGATAAAACAAACTTCCTTCCTTTCAGAGAAAAAAAATTCTGAAGGAAATAAAATTCTAACTATTTAACTGCTAACCTTTGTGTGAATTCCAAAGTGTTTACTTTAATGAAGTAATTTCTACAAGCCGAAGTTGTGTGAGACTCCTCTGCTAGGTATATTAATCATAAGATGTTAGAAGCCACGGATCATTACAACCAAAATGTTATAAACCCTGAGTTCTCAATTGAGCCACAAAGAGCTTCGGGGATTTTTGGTTGTGTTTTTTTTGTTGTTGCTGTTTTGTCTGTTTGGTTTTGTTTGGGTTTTGTTTGGGTTTGGTTTTTTGAAACTGTTAATGGAGAAAGTTGACCACATGGATTTTGTTGGGATGGAAGGCTGCCATTGTGATAAACAGGTAAAATATACAAGTTTTGCCTTTAAGGCCATTTCTAGAGCAACCTCATTCTGTCTACGGATAGCTGTAAATCAGAAATAATTCCTATAGCATAATTTTATAATGGCTTTAAATTAACAGTTAATTTTCATTTTGTCAAGCTAGACAAAATGATAAATAAAAAAAGAACATAATGTCAAAAATTCACTTCCACTTCACATAGAAAATATGAAATACTTTTAGAAGTATTAAACTTTTAAGTAATGCCTAAGTAATTTCTAGTTAAAAGTCTTGGAAATTTTATTTATAAAGAGGAATACCACTTTCTTTTCTCATCATTGTTAGTTATATTTATATTTTGGTTTGTGTTAGTTATTCCTAATTATGATTTAGTGGTTGTAGTGGCATTTGGTCAAATATTGGCTTTGGTGATCTTGGAGATATTTTCCAAATTAATGATTCTATGTTTCTGTTCTATGACTTTTAATGTATTTGATTGTACACAGAAAAATGAAGTTGTATTAAATGGGCTGTCAATTTACAAGACTATGTACAAAAAGACAGTGTATTTTAAAAGGATTTTAAACAGTAAAGTGGAAGACAGGGTTCAGATTGATGGTGACTTTGTCATAATGGCCATGGATAAAACAGGAAAAAGTGAGCCTAGCAAACCTATTATTTGTCAATTTCACACAAATTATAGTGCTTTGGTTGGTGGAATCCCCCAAAACCCAACTGAAATGTGAGTGACTAATTCAGAGGGGAGGACTCAGCAGGAAAACATATTCAGTTTGAGGGAGTGTCTTCCTCTCGCTTTCTATAGTTTGCAACAGGATTTTGCTTGAAAAGCCTTCTCAAATCCCAGCTGCAATGAGTCCTCTTTTGTAAGTATTTGCAAGTTTCTTGCTCTAATGATATGAGTTGAGTAGGAATTAGAGAGAACCTGTTAGTTATATACAGACTTCATAATGCTGGCTCATGTCCTTTCTGTTACGCTCTCTCCCTTTGACTGAGAATATCTTCATGTCTTTGGTCTTTTATAGGACTTTCATTCCCCTTTTATGATCTCTCTGAAAATCCATCATGAAATAAATTTAAATCTCTTTTGTGTGTCTTTAGTGAGCTATTTGGCTGTATCTGTACTACGGGGGACGGGGTGGGGGAAACCAACCAAAAGAAAGACAAACCAAAAAGAAATCACCAATATCTTGGTGGTCTTCAGACCCATACTACATGTCTGCAGAACTGAAACTTTTATGCCTTCCTTTAATGTAGGAAATAATATTCTCATTTAAGGAAAAACCTTTGTCCTCATGCGGTTCCATTTTCCCTAAGAAAGTCAAAGCAAATTAGAGAATGTCAGGTAGTTATGCTGTGATCTGAACTTCCAAACTGTGGTTCAGTCCAAACTACTAACATATATTACCAAATTTATATGACCAAATTTCCTGCCTTTTCAGTCCTAGACTTTTAACGCTGACATGTCACAGTTAAAAATCAATCAAAAGAGAAAATACAGTCTGAGAGAGGAAGAAAAACTATCTTTGTGATATACACGGAAAATGTGTCTCAGTAAAATTAAATTACATCTTTAATGAGCTAAGAACTTCTCTGTAATCTCAATGAACTCTTTTTATGTGATTTTTTTATACCTATCAGTTCCAGAACAATTAAAACACTTTTACCTAAATCAATTATTGCCTTTGGCTATAATAACAGAAGAAAGCAAAGTTTTTTGCTTTTTAACGTTTTTTCAAAAATTCTGATTTTAGCTATATAATCTATTAAAGGATATATGAATTAAATATATTAAAAAGCGCCATTATGTCCTTCTAAAATTGAAAAAATGTAAATCTAAATGTAAAACTTTACATTCAGTAGACATAAACCCCAAATTTATTGATAAAGGGCAGTGAATGAGTTGGTGTAATTACCTGTAAAAGTTTTCAGAAATAAGGCTCAGTGTGAAAACTCTTTCTGACCATGTTTGGTTTTTTTGTGTATCGATACACGACTGCTGTAAGAGCCCCAGTTAAATATTACATTAGTGTTAGATTTAATGATGATTATTTAGAGTAGGCAGAAGCTGCTAGATACTATTAACATTATTACAAGGTTTCCTTTCTATTCTCATGTGCAGGAAAGAGTAAATATCTGAAGGAAACAGACGTTATTTTGTGGATTCTGTTTAAGGCTGTATCATTGTTTTCCAGGAAGAGTTGTGCTAGGTTTGGGCTGGGGTAGAGTTAATTTTCTTCATAGTAGCTGCTCTGGGGCTATGTTTTGGATTTGTGTTGGAAACAGTGTTGATCATACAGGGATGTCCTTGTTGCTGCTGAGAAGTGATTACACAGCATCAAGGCCTTTTCTGCCTCTCACACCACCCTACCACCCAGGAGGCTGTGAGTGTGTAAGAATTTGTTGAGGGGACAACAGCCAGGAAAGCTGACCCCAACTGATCAAAGGGATATCCCATACCATGTGACATCACACTCTGCATATAAAGCTGGGGGAAGAAGAAGGAAGAGAGAGATGTTTGGAGCAATGGCATTTGTCTCCCCTAGTCATTATTAAATGTGATGGAGCCCTGGATTTCTAGAGATGGCTGAACACCTGCCTGTCAGTGGGAAGTAGTGAATTAATTCCTTGTTTTATTTCACTTGTGTCCAAGGCTTTTGCTTTTGATTTACCTATTACACTGTCTTTATCTCAACCCAGGAGCTTTCTCTCTTTTGCTCTTCTGATTCTCTCCTCCATCCCACTGTGGGGGAAAGCGAGCAATTGACTGCATGGTGCTTAGTTGCTCTCTGGGACAAAACCTCTGCAACAGTTTTCACAGTTTTATTTATACATGTCCATTTCTCTGATAAGAAAAATCTCTTGCTAAAAGCTAAAAGCTTTGACTACTTAACTAGAAGTCCACCCATCCAAGCTGGAGTAAAGGCTGTGTCTGTTTGGACAGTTGTTCAATATCCAAAGAAGTATCCATTAGGCAGGGGTGGCTCAGCCCTATTGGACTTATCCATAATAAGTCTGACATGTTTAACAATGTGGAGTAATTTGTTCATATTCATTTGCCATCTGTGTTGCACATGTACAGTTACTGTGTGCCCAGACTGAATGGGATGCACTGAATATGTCCGCAGTAGCAAGTAATGCAGATAAATGGGACTGGGCTTGCAGAGTGAAACAGCTGGTACTGGGGTTGTGATATACACATTAAATATTTCAAAACAACTTCACTTTGAACTGTACATCCATCAGCTCTCCGGGTGCCAGGCAAACACTTGGCTTTGTCTTCACAATAAGTTCCTTTCAAAGAGCATGCTGAGGACAACATAGAGATCTGCTCCAAAACTCACTTCAAAACAAAAATGAAATTACATCTCTTCTAGACCCCTACTTGCCTCTTTCTAAAACAGACCATTGGAAAATAACAAGTAATACCCGAAGGTTAAGAAGAAGAGGATGTACGTTTTCTTTTTGTTATTTTCTTCTGATTTTGGCTTTCATGGAAATGTATTAGCCAACTAAATCTCCATTGGCAGTAACCCTGGATTATGGATTAACTCTTTAATAGAGGCAAGTACTGGAGCTGAATTTCTATAATACCACGTTCTAAGTGGAAGGAACAATTGGATAAATACAACTATACTGCTTCACAAACTAGATCAGGAATCAGCTTTCAAAAATTCTGCTGCAACTAGGATTCTTGGAAACTACGTTTAACATCCAGGGATGAGTAGTATATTCTATGAATAGCCTTTATTGTAAGCAAACTTTATAACAACAACCAAAACTTTCTCTCATTACAAGCACAAACTTGATAATAGAGAAAAACATTTTTTAGTGGTCTATTACAGCCTCTCCTGAGAGAATAAACAGCTTCATTATTGAAATGAAGCTGGATATGAGGTAAACTATAAAAAATTTATTGGCTTTTCAAAAGGAGCTCTCACTTCTAGCATCTGTGAAAGATAGGTGAACACTTTGAATTTATTTTTCATAACCTAGCCGCTTCCCCTTATTGATTTCTATAAAACCAAAAATCTTTAAAGTTTAAAATTTTAAAAAACCCAAAAATTTCAGCCTACAGAAGCATATGAGAGAATATAAACTTCTTGTAACATTGCTATGCATCCCATAGGTCTCAGACAAGAAAATATATTAGATTGACTTGGAATAGAAGCAACACTTTGGAAATGTTATATATGGCTATACTGTGCTATGCTTTTTCAGAAGTTCAATATATTCACTGAAAATTCATATTTATTCTATACTAGTCAACACTGTCCATTTGCTTAATTTGATTAATCAGGTCCAGCTACAGCTGGTTGCTCAGGACACTGTTCAAATGCCTTTCTAATCCCTCCAAGAAGAGAGACTCCACAGCTTCTCTGGGCAGCCCATGCCAGCTCTTGTTCACCCTAGCAGTAAAAAAATTATTTTCACATTTATATACTATTCTGTTTGTTTTAGGGGAAAAGCAAGGCAAGGCTAGGCAAAAGAAAAGAGGAAAGAGGAAAGAGGAAAGAGGAAAGAGGAAAGAGAAGAGAAAAAAGAGAAGAGGAAAGAGAAGAGAAAAAAGAGAAGAGAGGAAGAGAAGAGAAGAGAAGAGAAGAGAAGAGAAGAGAAGAGAAGAGAAGAGAAGAGAAGAGAAGAGAAGCAATGAAATGGAAAAGAAAAGAAAAAAAAGGAAAAGGAGAAGGAAAGAAAAAAAAGAAAAGAAAAAAGAAAAAAAGAAAAAAAAGAAAAGAAAAGAAAAGAAAAGAAAAGAAAAGAAAAGAAAAGAAAAGAAAAGAAAAGAAAAGAAAAGAAAAAAAAAGAAAAGAAAAGAAAAGAAGAAAAGAAAAGAAAAAAAGAAAAGAAAAGAAAAGAAAAGAAAAGAAAAGAAAAGAAAAGAAAAGAAAAGAAAAGAAAAAAAAAGAAAAGAAAAGAAAAGAAAAGAAAAGAAAAGAAAAGAAAAGAAAAGAAAAGAAAAGAAAGAAGAATCCTGAATTATATCATTTGATTCAAAGGTTCCTCTACATTTTACTAACACTGAAACTGAAATATGTCAAAACATGACAGAAGGAAACTTGTAACCTGCTTAAGGCAACTGTAGTTTCTTCATTGTTTTCAACAAAGGTGAGAAATCATGATAATCTCTGATTTGTCAGGAGAGCTTTTAGTAAAAAGCTCTTTCATGATGTTCGGAGGGAAATTCCCATGTTTCAGTTAGTGCCTCTAGTCCTCTCACTGGGCACCATTGAAAAGAGTCTGACTCTATTGGTTTTGCACCCTCTATTTAGGTATTTATATGGATTGATAAGATCCCTCTCAGGCCTTCTCTTTAGGCTTAACAGTCTCAGCTTTCTTAGCCTTTCCTCATGGCAAAGATACTCCAGACCTTTAGTACCTTAGTGGTCCTTTTTAGGATGCTCTTTAGTATGTCATTATCTCCCTTCTACTGGAGAACCCAGTCCCCAGAACTGGATACAAGAAATGTTTTACCAAAAATGGTTGTGATGTAGAGAAAGACAGGGAGTTGTCATAATGAGTGTATTTCTGTCTCTGAAGTCAGAAGGAACTACAATGGTTCCTTACCTGTAGGAAAATCCCATCAGGTACTTCTATTTCACTAACAAAAGTTGGTGGACTGTGGGGTGGTAATCTTTCTTCTAACAACATCTTTTATATCTGTGAAACAAAGGTTACCAGAAAATTTATATCAGTTCTAACTTGCCACACATCAAAGCATGCCATCCTTACTGCACTGGCAGATGCGGTAGATTTTAGTAGATCCAAAGCTTAGTACAGATATAAAATACCGCTTTAATTTACATATTGCATATGCAGGTAAGGAGCACGGGCCTTTTTTTGCCTGGGGTAAGAGGACAGCTTTCATGTGATTAATTAGACTGGAATTGAGACATGATAAACAAGTCTGTCATAATTTTGCAGTTATTGCTGCTGGTCCATTGCATTGTTTTGCTTAGCTGTTTTAACTTGCTAGAGGCCTTGCCCAGGGTAAAGATCTGCTGGGCATAAGAATGAAACTTAAGCAATATTTATGCAAACATGCTGTTCTGCAGGCTGGCTGAAGGCATCTCTGCAAAACTATTGACATCATTCTTAGGGTGATACAATTCATTTCAACTGTTCAACAAGTAGTTCCCACAAGCAGCATCTTTTCCAAAAAGCCCAAGACATTAAGGACTGAGGAAATCTCATAGCTGCTTGCTGCGATGATCATACTGCTTGTGTAACTGTCTCTTCTCTGTGCTTGTCCTTCAGCTTCCCACTGGGCCCAGTACATATTCCCAGCACTGTCAAGATAATATGAAACTGATAGTGGGAAGAGAGGTAGGTGAAAAAAAATCACACTCAAGTTCTAGCCTATATCCCTCTTTGTCTTCTGTCCACTTCTGGCTGCTGGCAAATTCACAGTCCACTGAATGCCAGAGAGTAGCTCCTGGGACAAGCAGAAAACAAGACAAGCTGGGGAAACAGCAAGGCATGGAGCTGCCTGTTGTTGGAGTCAGATAATACAATGACTCCCTGAACAGAATGCCTGCGACAGCTGAGCAATCTGCTGCCACATCTCATCTAATACATGCCACTGCTCCCGCAGCTGCCACGTACCTCACTGTTTCTCTCATTTTCCCATGCTTATGCTATTCCCATCGACCATCATCCTTGTATCTTACTCAACTGCCTCCAGAGCCAACACCTAATTTTGCCATGGTGTCATTTACAAACTTGCTTGGCAGAAATTAATAGAAAATTTGTGCCTTAAAGGAAGTTTTTTTATATTCTAAAAACTCTCAATCACAAAACAGAATCGAAAATCAGAAAAAAAAATAGTGACTAATAATATTTCAATTATTAAAAAAATTAAATTAGAAATTATTTTTATGTAACCAAGAATTAATGGTTGAAAAATTGAAACCAACAGGTGACTTCTTTGAGTATTTTTACCTTTTAAAGTAACTAACTTCACAGGGCATTAATACTTTCCATATATCCACTGAAAATAATTTACCATTTTGACAGTTATATTTTGCACTCCAAAATTATTAATTTAAAATTAAAGGAAAATATATTTATAATATATGTATGAGTCGAGATCCAGGGATTAAAATTCCATAAATGTTTCAGCTAACCTGAAAGATTTCTTTTTAAAATATATTTATTCAAGAAGGAGGAAAAGGCTAATGTAAATATCTTAAATTACACTAGAATTTATAATGTTTTTGAGAACATTGTGTCACAGCCTTTCTCATCACTAATAGCAGATTCTTTGGCAGCTTTTCAAGACAACTGGTAATGAGGATCGCTCTGTCATAATAGCATAACCATAGACTAACATTAGACTATTAAACATTCCAACAAACACACACAAGAGTATAATTAAAATTAGTTAATCGGAGGGAATGTAGAGTAGCAGTCAAGCAAAGCAGAACATGATATTGGAAAGAACAAAATAGTGTTGTCAATAATTCCAGTAAATTAATATTAAAAAACAAAAAAGAGGAAAAAATATTTTGCCATGTCTGGCTATGTGAGCAGCTGCAAGCAGTTTTGTAAATTAATAAATTAAGATCAAATACTTGATCAAATAGGCTATTCAGGTTTTCCATCGACAAGTTCTGTATTCAGCTTGTCAGGGTCTAAAAATTTCCCTGGAGCTCACAGTATTCTAGTTTTACTGGGTGGTAGATTGAAAGTTGTATATGGACAAACAGCAACATCAAGGGCCTTGTAATTACTAACTTCAGTTCACTGATCTATTTGAATTTAGAAGGTAAAAGAAAAAAAATCCCATGAATCAAAAGTTTTGATTTTTATTATCCTTATTTAAAAAGTCTTTCAGTATTCAAAAGAAATAAGGAAAGAAAGGGAAACTCCTTTAATCACAGAAATTGCATTTGGAGTTTGAAAACTTGAAGAGATATTTGATCAAGAATTCGGCCTTTATTAGTTTAAAAAACCAAGCTGACATTCTGTATAAGAGAATGTGGAAACTGAGGGTGTGTGCTTGTTTCAGCTACTTAAGTAAGGACTATTCAGCATAAGAGAAACAAGTAACAAAGAAATTTATAATTAAACATATTTGCACACAAACCTAAAAGAAGTGACAACAGTGACAATAATCAAGATCAGAACTCTGACAGTGGATGGGACATAAAGGAACTACCCAGATACAGCCTTGAAGATGCTTACCTTGAACACTGTAACTGCCACAGCGGGAAAAAATAGCGAGACTATTAGGGGTTATTCGAGTGGGGTTTGTGGAAAGTATAAAAACTTACTCTGGGATGTTTAGGGTGAAGGCCAAAGATGGGCAAAAGGGGGCATCATGCGACATCAGGAGGAACAAGTGTGGGAAGACAGAGAACAGAGGGGATAGAAAGGGACAGTTGCATGTCAAAAGGGCCAGTCAGTACACTCCCAGTCTATACTATCTTTTTATTATATAAATCCTTTTTTCTTAACTATTTTTTCCCATGTAATTTTGTTTTCTGTCTCCCTGCACAAGGGAAAAGAATCAACTGTATCTCAGCCTGGACAGGGACCTCAGGCAACAAGTTGGGCTCTAGCAGCCAGGGAAGAGGGAGTCTTGGGCTGAAGCTGCTAGAGGAGGCAGACACTCCTAACATTCCTTAACAGCTCAAACCCCAAAATTCTCTAATATGGATGCTTTCTATTTTGAAGCCTGAATACTGTTCTGGCAGAGTTGCATTTTGAACAGAATATGTTATATTTAGGGTTTTCAAGTAGGAACATTTCAGTTTTCCTTCTCAAGCCTTTATAAATACAGGGAGAATACCACTCCATGACAATGATTTATAAAGAAGAAAATGAGAAGTCAGCAAAGTGACTATTTCTGTATCTTTTTCATACAGCATGAGAAAAACATGAAAGCTGACCTCAAAACTCAAATACAATGGAGGTTAACTGTACTGAATTGGCATAAGGTACATTACACCATAGTCTTATTTCAGAGCAGAAAGAAAAAAAATCTTATCATCACTTGCTAAAAGAGTTACAATTTTTATATGCTTATATTTAAATAAAAGACACAACTCCAAGTATCATAGCATCATGTACACACTCAAAAATATTAAGACAATACCAAAATATAACAGACGTGTTCTATGCAGAATAGCAAATTCATACCTTCATCTCAAAAGACTGTATCTTTTAGGCATTTTGTATTAATGCTAATTTTAGGCATTTTGTGTTCATTTTTTCCAATTTTCCCCCACCACACTCTGCTTCCCCAAAAAGGCCTTGTTTTCCCTGGCAAACCATGACTTTCATGAGTTTCGCCAGCAGCAAGGATTATTTTCCCACAACTCTGATGGTAAATTAGAAATGGCGAACCTCTAAAGGCTTGGAAGCACAACTGAGATAAGCAATTTATCTGAAACTTTTCTTAGTGGCCTAGGGCCTTTTGTGGGAGTTTATCATTCAGCATTCCACCACATGTTTGCAGAATTAACACTTTATTGGGCCACATAAGAGGAATCACAGAAAAGCTGGTTCCAGAAGTTATATTGTCTCGGGGAAGCCTGGAAGCACGAACAATTTGAATTGAATTAAATCTCTCCTCAGTAGAGGAGAGAAAATAATCTGTTGCCCATTTTTTTAAAATAAATTTGCTCCTCATGCGGGAATCACCCAGCTTTATTACCTACCAAATTAGCGTGTTGCATCTATCCATGTATGTCTCTATTTCAAATGTTTTAGAGAAGCACTTGAATACACCAGGAATAGATTCTGGTCCCTGTTACACTGACAGTGCAGCTTTATCCTGCTCATTATTTCCTTTTGTATCTGTGTAAGAAAAAGGCTCATTAGTATCCTAATTTTATTCTATCTGTGTAATTCTAAATCATTTCAGAAAAGGGAAAATTGTCTGATGTTATAGTCTGGGCTGTTGGTGAGTAATCATAGCTGTAACACTCCATGGTTCTGGATCCTTAAATCTTTTATTTCTCCTCCCTACATTCTCTGTCATTCTCTTTCTCTGTTAAATACAGGCAGAGCCTTGTTCAGTTGTTCTGTGTCACAGTTCAGTATTAGACAAATTGCAGGCAATGCATTTACTCCATCCTTATCCCAATTAGTTTTCTTGTACCACCACCATTGCTACTGAAAAATGCTATTCACTAAATACCTAACATTCTTAATCCCAGACCTCAAAAGTACTTTCACTTTTCTTTGTTTGTTCCATTATATTTAATTTTTCTCAGTCTTGTAACAGTGCTCCCTGAAATAATAATGTATCTTAATTTGGATTTCAGATATTGTTGTTATTTTGCCAATGTATTTCAGAATCTTTTTTTTTTCTTGATCAGAAATTGGCTTAACTCAAGAAGAAAATAATTTTCTGTAATTGGGACAATGGAAACAGTCTGCAGGTATCACGTTAATAAAAATTATGCAACTGATTGGAAAGACTACTCCAGGACAGGGGTGTGAGTTTTTTTGGGGAGATTTGCTGAAAAAAGGCATAGATCATACTTATAGAATCTCCATTAATGATTGTCCCATTTTAGATACTAGCTCAGTGCTGCTGAGATACTGAATAGAAAGCAAGAAGTCTGCTCAAGAAATAGATTCTATGACTATAGGTTTACTAATTTACATTGTTTCCTCAGTGCCACATTGCAATTACAAAATGCATCAGGCTGCAATTTTTTTTCTGTCTACCTAATGGACAATACATCTCATAGCAGTATTAATCTGCCAAATTGCAACTGCAATTTTGTAAATTTCCAGGGCTTTCACAGACCAGAAACAAAATAAGATCTTGCATTTTAGCTGATTAAACTGTACTCGATATTCCAACAAGTGAATATAAGCAGAATTTGTATTTCTACCATTCTGTCCACTGAGGCAGTCCTATCAAGACTCTCCAAGCAGTTGAATCAGACTAATGATTCTCAGAAATATGGATTTATCACTGGTGCCTGCTCTCTTAGGATCAAGCTCAATTTTTTATATGGATTTGCTTCTCAGAAAACAACTGACTGAGACTGTTGAGCGCTGTTCCTCTTTCCTAAAGATAAACTTATAAATACTAGAGGTGAAGGAAAGATATAACAGCATTAGTAACTGCTGAAAATCTCAGTTTTAAGAAACAAATTCTTCACGACTTGATCATCAGCTGTAGAATAAATATGGTCATGGCTAAAAAGATTATTCAATAGACTGCAAAAGAACGCAGTGAAAATATAGACTGGGAAGGGCAATCACTGTTAAATGCAGTTCTGCACAAAAAGGGCTTGAGCCTGCAAATTGCGTCATTTTAGTAACTTCTTTCCTCCTTTTCACCTGATGCATGAAAATTACTCAAGGCAGAGACTGTGTGTTCTTATTTAGACAGCCCTGGGAAACACAGAACTTAATAAAAGAACTGCTGGAACAACAGAATCTTGCAAAAGTAACTTTTACAATTAAAAGTTAAGATTAACTTGGAAAGAGGAAACAGTTATGTGCTAGGTTGATTACATGAAAAGGTTTTCTCTGTAATTTAGATTAATGTTTTCCTGGCAATGAAACTGAATAAAAAAGTATTAATTATTCACAATGTAATCATTAAGAAATTGGGTAATGGTAATCACATTGCACAGCCAAATAAAATTAACAGATGCCAACAAGAGGAATAAGATAATAATATATAATTAAATACTGAAAAAATAAGGGAAAAAAAGATATAAAAATCTAGCAATACCACTATTTTTAAAATGAATGGTTCTCGGAGAGGACCAAGTGAATAGAACATCATTACTCTGTGTGCCTGTGCAGATACTAAATTGCTAAAATTTCTGGGCAGGAAGTAGAAGAGATTTTAAAAGTATATCCAGTTTCTATACCCTACTGTGTTTCTTCTCTCACAAATAAGAGGATGTATGTGAATAAATGTTCTGAATGATTTTGTAGATAGTTTGACTTCACAAAAGAGATTTGCATCAGCCACCCTCAGGGATTTTTGAAAAATCATATTTCATCTACAAGCAGCACTTTCTGTCTTATAACTTGCCCTCCTTGAAAGACATATGGATTTAGAGTTCATGCAACCTCTGAACATCAAATCACAATTTTCTAGACCCACACCAAAAATATGCAGTGCGAAATGTGTTTGTTAATGGGTGTGGGGTGTGTATTACCAGCAAGTATGACTAGTTTAACAGTGCAATCTGAGTACTTCAGTTATGCTTTTACTATGCATCAACCTTTGGAAAATTCCACATCTCTTTTCCTTTTAAATGTTCATATTTGTGCAAAAATAGCATATTATGGATAGATACAAAACAAAAATTATTTTCAAAATTATTTTTGTAAACCCAAATATATGCAACATTTAAATTGTACAGATATTATTTTGCAAAATTATGTGCATGCTTTGACTTGAAAATCATAGGACGATTCCAAAATTCTTCAAATATTAGTTCTAACTTAACATATGTCTCTACAATACTTTATACCAGCTTTGCTTACTACAGAAAATTGGAAATGTAAAGAAGAGTTCAAGGAGCTCTCTGCAGCTTTTCCTTTTCACCTTTCTTGTCTTCAAAACAAGTAAAGAATAATCATCTTATGCCACGTCAGATGATACAAAACAGTCTCAACATTTCACTAAATTCCATTAAAACAGACAAAAAGCCAAGGAAGACTATATTATATAGTAAACAAAGAAAAGAATATAACTGGTTTTAAAATTAATTCTCAGTTACAAAAACAAATACAAAAGTGCTAGCTAAAATAAAAGCATCATTTTCAGTGAATTGAAGAAAGAGGCAAATGCTTTCAGAGCAGAATGAATTATTCTGAAAAAAGCATTTCATTTATTTTGAACATATACATTCATTTCAACATTTAAGAAATGGGAAATTTCGAAATTAAAAGAGAATTTAAAGAAAAAGTGATGCAGATATCAGAATTTGCCACTATTGAAAGGAAATAAGAAATTACACTTTCATCATAGCTTATTCTCCTGAACTTCATGTTATCACCACTTTTAGCCATATGCCACATTTCCTTCAGCATAATCAATGCTGGCTTTAATAAAATGATAACTTTTAAAATGTAGTAATTTCATAATTCTAGGTTTATTTCACAAATATAACCTCTGGGTGTCATTGTTCAATACTCTCTGATTCTTTCAGTTTTTTCACATGAGGAAGATTTAATGTTTTAATACTAAATTTATTTCTTTGAAGATAGTTGACATTGCATGGAGTTTTCATTTATAAAAATGATGCAGCAATATACTGAATTGAAAACACAAGCACAATACAGCAATAGCAATGTACACTTGGATCACAGTAGAAACATGATTCCCACTGCCATGCTCACTGTGACAACTGAGCATCCCCAGGCATCAGAAAGGACTGTGTGGATTGAAACCTGTTCAGCTTTTTGCTCTCTCTTGCTGGTTTGTTTTTTATATTCTGTGCTGGGCTGAGACAACTTAATATGCTTGCTCCATGCTGATCGGTCTGGATTAGGAATATAATGCATTCAATTGATTAATTTTGGAAGACTCTTTACATAACTAGTTGACCCCTTTAACTGAGGCAAATGTGTGTTTATAACTAAGTCCACCTTCTGGTCCCCTTGTTGTTGAGAGAAATTCAGCTTCCTTTACAAAAGCTGTGATCCCATTCCTACATTCTCTTTTGAGCTTTGTGAGCTCATCATGCTTGCCTGTTTTCTCTGAGTCTCCTTTCATTGCTGGGCTTTGCTGATCACTTAAAAATCGATAGAGATTGATCTCATGGCACTTGTGTTAGTATTCTTTCCAACTAATTGTTACAAGTTCTGAAAAACCATGACTTGCCATTTCAAATATAGTACATCACAATGATCTTTCTCCCGGATCCAACAGTTGGGGTTTTTTGATAAGAAAAGGAATATAAGTCAAAATTAACCATGTTAAATGTCAGACAAATAAATGAGCAGCTTTGTATCAGTTTTTACATCAAGGTGAATTACAGTCAATTCCTTCTTTTTTTTGTCATATTGTTTACAAACACAACATAGTCTTGTTGAACAGATCCATATAGCCTTCTCTTCTTTCAAATCCAGTCAGGACATAGTTCTTCCATAAAAGTATGTACGAGATTAGACTGAGATGGTGTGACTATACTTTCTGTGTACTGTTTAATTCTTATTTAATCTGGACCTGACTCTACATACACTGACCACTCTGGGAACAGATCAAAGACAGATTAAATAACATATGTTCCAAGCACTTTTCTGACAATTTGGATTCTTGGTTTCTTTGACATATACTTTTCTTGCCCTCTTCAGTTTTTGATAGCTGAGTTACTAATTCAAACAGAAAAAAAAAAAAGAAGAGGAATAAGTTGTCAAAGGCATTTTGGGCACAGAACCTTACAAACATGCTGTGGAAAACAGCATGTCTGCTTAGTAGGATGATTGCAACTGTTTTGTGCAATTGGTGTGTATATATATATATATATATATATATATATATATATATGTATATATATATGTATATGCAGCTATCTAATTTCACCAGTTACTTAAATAAATTCCAAATTATGTATATACTGATTCACTTGACTAGGTTGATTCCAAAGANAGAAAAAAAAAAAAGAAGAGGAATAAGTTGTCAAAGGCATTTTGGGCACAGAACCTTACAAACATGCTGTGGAAAACAGCATGTCTGCTTAGTAGGATGATTGCAACTGTTTTGTGCAATTGGTGTGTATATATATATATATATATATAT
>VXBT01009370.1:17082-104884 GCA_013400235.1 Oriolus oriolus | reverse complement strand
TGTATGTATATATATATGTATATATATATGTATATGCAGCTATCTAATTTCACCAGTTACTTAAATAAATTCCAAATTATGTATATACTGATTCACTTGACTAGGTTGATTCCAAAGAAGCCATTACTGTCAATCAAATAAATGATACACATTTTCAAAATATTTATGCTTCATGAACCACATAGTTAATGGGAAAAATAAAAAGCATATTTAAAATTACGGATCATTTGAAAGACTATCTATCACTTCCTTACCTTGCATTACCACATAGATACATTTTGGCATGTATTTGTTTGCTTCAATTAAATCTGACATTAAGACATATGTAGAATAATATGGAGAATTTTTTTATTTATGCTGGAATTTTGCTGCTGTAGCTAAGGATGAAAATTTACATTCATCAATTCTGGCTCTTACTGGACAAAGGTTTAAGGAATGCATAGCATAAAAGCTGCAGAGAGCCTTCATATTTCATTGCCTGAACAAGACATTACTGACCATATAAAGCGAGCTACGCAATTTTTGTAAGGTCCAGGAATCATACAACAGCCCAAAATGTGAGCTTCTCTACCACCTACTTGTCACCTTCAGCTGGGGGGCACTCAAACACTTGACTTGCTAAGAAATAATCATCAGCTATTCCAGTCTTCAGCTGCTCTCCACTGCCAGTGGATTCCATTCTTTTACAAAAAAAATAATTCAATGGCAATTACAGGGAGACAATGGGAACATGACTCTGTAGCCTACTATGTGGGATACTTACATAAGAGTGGTGAAAAAGGATTCTGACCCTTGTTGCTAGGGCTGCTTCTTTAATTTGTTTAGTTAGTTATGTAAAAACACTGCTGGGGGCAGGGCGCATAGCCCATGCAAGCACACAAATCAATAATTTGAGCAAGTATATACTCTTGAGAGTGCTCCTGGACTAAAGAAGCATTCTTCATCTTCACTTCTCTAAAAAAGTAAGTCTTGAGGTCTTCTCTGCTCCACAGAGAAGACTTTATCACAAGGAGAGGAGAAAGCTGCCTGATAAACATGACGACTAAGGATCTCTTACTTCAGATCCTAACTGAAGTAAGGTCATCTGGTCAGTTCAGCAAGCCCAGGCAGCTGGACACCCTTCTCTCCCCACAACATCCCGTATTCAGGTGACTGTTGCCACGTGGTGGGAGCTGGCAGTTTTGTTCAGGATCAGCTACCACAGACAAACAAACAAATTCCAGTGGGATCACATGATCCAAGAACATTTTCTGGGTTTGTGTTTGTAGTAAAGAGTATTTCTAAATATTTTTTTCATCAGTTTGACTATTCCCCTAACATATTTTAAGGTGAAAGGATCTTACAATTATTAATGTTGGAAAAGACCCCTAAGAACAGAGTCCAGCCATTAACCCAGAACTACCATGTTCACCACTAAACTATATCCCCAAGTGCCACATCCACATGCCTTCCAAGCCCTTCCACGGATGGTGGTTCTACCACTTCCCTGGGCAGCCTATGTGCAATGCCTGACCATCATTAGCTTTTTATTGATTGATATCTCATTCAGTGTGGATACTATAATTGCCAGAGATATAAGATTCAACATATACACATGCAAAGCTGCATCTTATCTGCCTGGTCACTGGGATGCCAAAAAATTGCAAACTATATCTTTAGGAGTAATAAAATAAAAAACAGAGTTACAGTTCTATTAATTCACAGTTGAAATAAAAGAATGCAGGGTGCTATTATTTAATGTTCTTTGCAATTTATTATTTCAGTAAAAATACCTGTTGTACTTATGGTTTCTTACTGTCTTCATTGTTTTCTTGTATTGTATTAACATGCAGATATTCTGTCTCTAAGAGCCACCATAACCTAAGAGCAGCTGCAGCTCTTTCCCTTGTCTGTCTTTCTCTTACAGAATAAAGAAGAAATTCCAAGAGAGTTTTGAAAGTACGCAGAAAAATGTAAACTGGAAATAATTTTTATTTCATCTCTTCTAAACTAAATGTTTGGAATGTAGTTTGATTTTCTATAATCAAATTTCTCCTCTTTAAAAAGAATTGCATTTATAAAAATAAAAGCTAGGCTAAGCTTGAGTTTACAAATTGTAGCACCTTGAGCTGTGATTGCAATTTAGAGTGATATGTTGCCACTTCGAATTATTTTACATTGGCAGCTGTGGGTTTTTTTATTATTACAAGTTAATTTGGCCAACATTCAGAATAAATAAAGTGATGCAAAAATGTCTCTACTTTTATTGTACTTGAATGATTGGAAGTTTGTTTAGCTTCAATGCTCCAGAATAATTTTATGTAACAGCAGGAGATGTGTAGACTTCAAAATAAACTACTCCTTTGATGTAACTTTTAAGAAAACTACATAAAAGATAGAGTTTGTTTTAATTAATGAGGCAAATCATCAGTTCATGGGATCGATCGGTGAAAACCCTATAAACTGACTCACTTCAAGCTAGAGGTTAGACAATTATTATTAGAATATCTCTTTAAGGTTTTGGCTTGATTTAGCTTTTCAGTTTCCAAAAACCTTAAGATTCAAATAGCATCTGGAGCCTCATAAGTTCTTTTTCCCACTTCTTCCATTCCAGTAAGTGTATTTTACATTAAAGTTTAAATTGGATAATTTGTCTTTCTGTTTTGAAACAAAAAAATTAAAACCCCAGAAATTCTTTCCTATAATTCATAAATGATTCTCTATAATTTGTAAACCACCATTGCTTAGATTCTTAGATAGAGAATACTAAGCAGCTCATCCATTCCTTTCAGTACCATTTAATTTACCAATGCCATGGTTTATGAATGGACTGAATGAATCCAGAAGCATGTTTGCAGGTTCATTTTTCAGTGCTTAAGAAGCCTTAAGCACTTCAGAAACTATTTTTAAAAATCCAGTATACTAACTAATAAACAGTTCCAAAAAGCAGGAGAAAATACAAGTGTCTGAAACCATACACTTTCTGTTTGACCTGCATGTGGTTTGTTGATGGATACTGATATCCTGCTGTATAACATCTGTGCCTGAGATTAGTAGTCTGCTTTTTTAATAAACTGAGTTTAGGAATTTTCAATAACATCCGTATACTGGATGTAATCTGCAATGTGAATTACATCAGTTCAAGTGTAGATGGAGATGGTTGGAGACTATATGGGATGCCTGTACGGATTTGGAAATTTTTGCCAACTCTGGTCTACTTTTCAGGTGAGTATGTACACAAACTTCTGCTGAAGAAAAGCACAGTTCTTGTAATCCTCCAAGAACTGTCCTTCTTCATCTAAGTAAAGGCAATTATTCTTGACAATATTGGCAATAATAATCTTAAAAACAAATATGCTTGCTTTTGTTTTTCATAAGCTTGCTTATCAAGGTTTCTGAGCACTTGTTCATATACGAGTGTCTATCCTATGTTATTTAACAACAGTTTTCTTCTTTGAATAATCCTTGCCTTCAATACAGAAAGATAGGTATGGAATTCCATGTAATATTTGTAACTGAGGAACAAGTAAGAAAGTAGATGAAGGGGAAGGTTTGCGATGTATTTCTGAATTGTTCAGTGAGAAGAACAATGAGTGATGAGAACAAATGAAATTTCAGGTTTCTAACTGTATATGAACATGATTGATCCTTGACTAAGTGCTTTGCAAATAGTAACTGGTGACCTGATATCAAAATTGAAATTTCAGTAAATTTTCTTCGATCATCTTGATCAAAAGAAAGTACTATTAAGCTTGAAAAATTCATAGTTAATGATAAATGGTACTGTGGAAATCTGTGTTTAATCTTCTGATATAATAAATAGATTTTATCAGTGGCTTAAATCAAACATTTATTATAATAGTTGATCTTTAAATGTTGGATGCATATTGACCCATTCAAAAATTAGCAATAGGAGAATTTCTACGGTGCTTTTTGTCAAAGTATCCAGAATGTTCCGAGGGAGAATTTATCTTTAAAGATAGCAAATTATCTTCTTTGAAAATTGCAAGAATCAGAAAATCTTTGTTTATTTTAAATACCTGTATAAGACAATCGCCATAAATGCTCACTGTTATTTTCATACTTTATCATGCTTCTCAAAGACTTTGTTAGATAACAATGTCCTGTTTAGAAAATTTTACATATGGATATGGAGACATATCTTCTTATCAGTATTTACACTTTAGAACCCTACTGGACTTAATGGAAATTTATCTGATACTCTGTTAAAACTGTTTTGTTCTACCATGAGAAGACAGTCAAGGCTGTAGACAAAGGCAGTATGTTTTACTGGGCTAACAATTATAACTGGGAAGAATTTGGCAAAATCTAGGTACAAAATTCTTTATTTTGGTCTAAATAGAAAGAGAAAAAAAATCTCTTTAGTTTATATGCATAAATTGGGCATTCTTTGAAAGAACTGGTGGTTGGCATCTGCGAGAAGGGAGGTATTTTAATTGGAAATGAGGAGACAGAAAGGCAGAAAATTGGGGAGAGAGAGGAAGGAGACAGAAGGAGAGGAACTATGCAGCCTAAGAAAAAGAATGATTTGTGTCTTGATGCTTTGCCATTCAGGATTCAACAGAGCTTTAAATTTTAGTTTACAATCTCATCTTCGGAAGATGAGTTGTTGACCAGCGAAATGAAGTTCTTCCTTACTAAGTGCTATGTTTTCACTAGTTTTTAGTGTGTTAACTATTACACATGAAGTCAATTGATCAAAAGAACTCTTTTTCATCAGGAAGATACAGTAGCATGTAGTCGCCATTTGTTTTATAACTGCAGAAATATACATCACACAACAGAGCATGCAGTCAGACACCATCACTTTTGGAAGCAAGGCTTCATCTCAACCTAATGCTTATGTTTTTTCCCTGGATAGTGACTATAATTACTATAGCAACTGCTAATCAAATTTTTGTATATTCAATCATAACATTTTCATGCTCTGGAAGACAACTGTTTTAATATTTATTAGTTTCACCGAGCATAAAATAATAAAAAGTAGTTGAAAATATTATATAAGTTCATAGGTATGTCTCTGGATACTAATTGTGAAGAACTATGTAAAAAAGACCCCAAAAATGAATAGGTTATTCAGATGAAATTTAAAATTAAATGTATCAGCCACAACAGCTATCTGAAATCTATACTGATGAGTTCCAGGCTGTTATTCTCGCCATTTCAGGATTCTGTTAGCTCTGAGCTTTAATGCTTGTGTGTACTCATGTAAAGTATATACACAGAAATGTTTTCTTGCTATATTTTGACTTTCACGTACTACCATTCCTTAAAAAATAATGCAGCTGGAGATAGATTCCAGATCCTTATATAAATTCTGTCACTTCTGTAATATATTTTGTGTGATTTACCTGTCCCAACAGAGTTAGATTTCTTCTCATGTCTTCTACCTCCACCTGAGGAGAGTTGGAGAGAAACAGTAGAGATCAGGATTTGAAACTCATCAATCAACTACACAAAAGACTGAAACAACAACAATTACTACTACACAGAAATGGCATGAGGGTTAGTTATCCATGGGGAAATGAAGACTCTATTAAACTTCCCAGTCTCTCAAAATCCTGATGTTCCCTGACAAGCCTAAACTGCAGGTCAAATTCATGTCATTCATCATACAGTGTAAACCTGATGGCTTAGTAAACACATTTCAAGGTTGTTTTTGGCTTACAGTTAGCCTGAAACAACAGCTTTCTCTTCCTCAAATCAAATTCTACATTTAGATTCCTATTTTCGATTTTTCCAACCTTTCAGTTTTTAATGTGTAACATTGGCTTAGAAAAGCACATAACAGAAAACAGAAAAAAAGAAATAATGTGCAGGCACACACTATTGCAAATTACTAGACAAAAAATAATAAAAGAAACAAACCACTTCCACCTCTGGGTTTTAATTATGCAATTTTCATAATTTTTCACTGACGATGGGGAAAAATATGGTTGCTACTCCCTGGATGGAACAGGGTCAAAATACCTGACCTCCCACGCACAATACACTCTAAGAAAGACTAAACAGAGGGTGGAGCAGCCAGGCTCTGTACAAATCCTTGCAGAGAAGGGAACTCAGTGGTACTATTTTAGCTGATAAGCTGCACAGCAGATGAAAGCTAAGGGAGATACAGGGAGACGTCCTGCTTTTGAATCAGCAACCATGGCAAAATCCTTTTCCTTGGACTGACGCATGTCCCATCCAGAGGCTATCTCAGATACTGTCCTGAGATACCCACCCCCACCACTCAGTACAACCACCACTCACTGAGGAAGATATATGACTGAAATCACACAAGCTCCACCTAAACATAAAGAACAAGTATAAAGGTGATTTAAGAATGGGGAGAAGAGAGGGGAAGACTCCATCACAACCGCTGGGATCTGTCAACGGGCTGAACCTGTCTTCTCCCCCTGTAGGAATTCCTATTGGGTGAGAGCCATACTCTTTGTGTGCTGACTTATTATCTCAAGGTAGCTTTTACTGGGGATTAGAGCTTGCTACTATACTGCTTTCAGTATATTTTTGCAGTCAGATACTATCACCAGCGATTCTCAAACCGTAACCTGTCACAATCTTATTAATAAATGTTATTCTGGAAAATGCTAATGTGAGTCCTTTGAGGACACTGGCAGTGCTGGCAGTGGGTAAAGGTAAGGAGACCCAAGAGGGGGTTTCTCTGTTTAGCCTGTGACCCTGTGACCCTGAACAAGGTAGTTGAACCCCCTCCAACCTGGTGAAATGATCAGCTAAGGGTCCCTACAATGGGACGCTGCAGACTGGTCAGGCACAAGTCTCAGCTTTCCTGAAGTGCTGACAGACTAATCAAATACTAAGGGTTTGAGAAAATCTCCCCTTTTCACTTGACAGAGATTCTATTCACATATAATTTTTGTAACACTGATTTATTCTCAGGTTGTTTCTGCCTACACCTTCCGTCTTTCATGAGCCCGTATAAGCAGTCTCTATATACAACACCACACAACTTCCAAAAAAAAATCAAATATTTTTATAGTTAGACATTTGCTATTCTGTTGATATCTGCAACAGTTAATATTGATATAAAACTATAAAAAAAGACAATTTGCTTGCTTTCTTACAATGAAAAGCGTCATCATAATAGGTAAGCTAATGACTTATTCTAGATAACGGTGATAATCACAGAAAATCTGCTTAGATTCATGGGGTGCAAATAATAGGCAGCTATCAGGTTTCAAATGTTTGTTCCTTGCAAAGCTTTTTATTTTTGAAACATTAAGCAAGTACCCCCTTTACTTTTACACAGATTTAATTTTAAAAATTTGGAAACACCAGAGTGCCTGCTGCAAGGAAGTTTGCTCATCAGTTGTCTTTCATTATTGTGCTGGTATATTCTAAAGTCATAAAGTACTATGGAAAGAGATGGAGAAGTAGGAACTTGCTGACTTTTTGTCTTGAATATTAAGTTCCTGTGGTTTCTGTCTTGAAATATTGATAATTTTTTTGCTTATTTTTTTCCTGTTTATTTGTCTTTCTGTTCTAGAAACATCTCTCCTCCTAGGGACACAGGATTAAATTGAGCTATCTTGTCTGAAAGCAGTAGAGACAGTAACCAATTTGAGTTTTGACATTTAGAGATTGATGGAAGAGAAAATAACATAGGTAAAAAATTTAGGCGGTGATGGAATAGTATGTCTGAAGCCAATTACTCAGAAGACAGCCTTTGTACTAGCAAAGGAGAAAGCTTTACTTCAAGCCGCAGAAAACAAATGTGCTTTATAGATAGTAATAACACCTCACATAGAAAAAGCACTTTAATTTCTGGAATATTTAGCTATATGGCAACAATTTTTTCTTAAAATAAATAAATAAGGCTGTTATTAAAAGGAATTGAGATGACCAGCAGTGGGAAAAGAAGCAGAAGGGAATCTGCTGCTAAAAATAGTGGTTTGGGAAGAAATCTCTTTAGGTAATATTTCTAATGTAACATTTTTAATTTTCATAAAGCACCATTATAATGCTGAGTTTAGTTCTGGCTCTTGTAAAGAATAATGTTCTTTACTTGAAAGCTTTTATTGGTTGTCTGAATTTCTCCCCCGAGTGACCTATTTGGGAATAGCTGCATTAATTCAAATTAGGTGCTTACTAAGGCAAAGTTTAATAATTAGCATTTTCTTTTTAAGAAAACAAATGTTTTGTCATCAAAAAAAAACCCAGCCCAAAAAACAAACACAAAAACAAATAACAACTATTACAAAGGAAAGTAAGTTAAAGCATTTTTTAGGTTAATAAATGTCATTCACATACTAGATAAGCCGTGTTTTCATTTTGATGAGAGAGTGAGCTGAAAACAATGAACACTTGTCTGAAACTTCAGACCGGAAAATCAGCATTGACAAGGGAATAGTATGGTGGAAAAGGAAATCCTTCAGTTATAGCAGATGAATGTTGGAAAAGATTGCCAAGGGCAGGTGTACAATCAGCCTCAGTGAAAGATTCAAAGCCAGTTTACACCACTCTGTGAGACCTGGCTTAGAAATAATAAAATATTTCCTCCTCTAATGCAGAAGCATTGGCTAAATGACCCAGCAGAAACCTGTCACATCCAAAATACTCTTTTAAGAAAAATCCATTACACTGAGAACTGTAATACATTTTTTCTACTGCCCAAGGAAAACACAAATCTCTATTTCCACTGGGCATTTTGGACATGAGCCAGCAATGTCTGCTTGCAGCCATAAACCCAATTGTATCTTGGGCTGCATAAAAAGAAGGTAACCAGCAGGTCGAGAGAGGTGATTCTCTGTCTCTGCTCTGTTCCTGTGAGACTGTTGTAGGCAGAATGGGAGCTTCAGACAAAGTTTATTAAAGAAGCCCTCCTTTCGAGTCACAAGGCACAGAAAGGACCCCCTTGCTTTCTAAACTCCTTCTCAGAGAGGAATCTAGATGTGGCTGGATCCAATCCTAACCCCAGACTTAGTCAATGGCTTACGTCTAAAGAATCATATAGCTGTAACTGAAACTTTATAGAACTTTTTTCTCCAGGATTAAGGATGACAAAGCAAATACAATTATATAAATAAACTAAGGTTTTATTTAAGTTATGTAATGATTATAATGATGATAATGATTAGACAAAAATATCTTGATCAGAATTATTTCTGTATGGATGGCTATAGCTGCTAGCATAGTGCACTATTTTTGTAGCAATATTGAAGCAATTATATTAAAGCAATTATATTAAGGCAATTATATTAAAGCTAGCAAAACAATTATTAAGTTGAGATTGGTGTTACTCACCAACACCAACAACTGTGGGCAAATCTGTTGCTCATTCTCAAGGAGTAACCTTGAGGGGTGCTCCCATTCAAGAGAAGGATCTCCACACATCTTAGGGAGATATGCTAGAAGTCCTCACTGTGCAGAACTGGGACTGGCCTTTTACTGGATAAAGTGCTTGATTGCCAGTCATATACATTGTTTAGATTATGTGTTGTCAGATTTACTCAGCCAAACAGACTTTGTGCTGAAAAAGGTGTTACCAGCTCTTTGGTTTCTTCTGCTCAACACTTTTGACTCATTTCTGTATCAGGGCCTGCACATCTTTGCTGCTCCCAGCCTTATTCAGGGAACATCTGTCTTGCATGTCCTCATTGTGAGTCTGAGAGGTCAGTCAAGCTGTCTCAGCATTCTTCAACTCTTAAAACAGCAGACTCTTCTGCCCTGGTTGCAGCGAGAGGGTGGAGCATAGCACAGTGTGGACACAACTTAGTTGTTATTCTACACCACTGACTTCATCCCTGGGGGGCGTGACTCCAGGAATGTGGTGCATCCCCGAGAAGAGAGCCTGTTTGCCTCACTCTCTCCAGTGGAAAAGCTGTTGGCATCAGCCGTGGGTACTCTGTCCTTTAATGCCATCCTTCCCCCACCCATCCCCCCCACCCATCCCTTCAAGCTGCAGCTCCAAGATCTGGTGCTGAAAAAAAGCACCAAAACTGAGAAATGAGATGGCACTGAATGACCGTGCCTGTGGGGTAGGCTATATCCTTGTTTAGGCAGAACATCCTGATCCCTGTTTAGACAGAGCATTCTGCTACAGAGACCACACCTGGAGTACTGTGTCCTCCTCTGGAGTTCCCCATAAAAGAAAGACCTGGACCTGTTTGATCAGGTCCACAGGACGGTCACAAAAATCATCAGAGGACTGGAACACTTCTTCTATGAGAAAAGGCTGAGAAAACTGGTGGGGGGGTGGGGGGGGAATGTGTGGTTTTGACACAGCTGATCAGCTGTTTAAACCTTTTCCTAGCAGTTTTGTGTAGCAGCATCATTAGCTGTAGTCTTTCTGTGCACCACCTGTAAATTGTAAACCTATACTAGCTGTCCCTTATTTTCGACTTGCATGTCTCTATCTTGGCTCTTGTTATGCACTTTTTGCTGTACTGAAAACACCATTATAAAGAGTTATGCTTACAATATCTGATTAGATCACTTGCTTATCTCCCTCAATAATTTTCTTTAAAATCTGCAGTATGTCAGTTTTTTACTTTTTCCACCTTTACCCTTTCAATGTGAGCCCCTTAGATCTCTGGAATATTTGTCAATTAGTGTCACAGGAAGAAATAAACTCACCCTCATTATTCTACTGCCTCAAACTCCATGCTTCCAGCACACTTTTTTATCTGCTGTATAGGCATGGAGTCTGTTTATTCTATAATGCCAATATTCTTTTGAATGTCACCATTTGGCCAGAGGTGGCCTGGGAGCAGAAACGAGTCCTGTGATAAACCACTCTTATCAAATCTCAGCCATTAGAAGTAAAAGCTTTTCTTTATTTTTGACACCTCCTTTCTTGTTTAAATCAAGCCTTACACTGGTGAAAGATATGGAGAAAATTGGATATTGTAGACCCCCTTCTCCCACTAACTGTTGGTGTAATCTGATACATAGAAATCTCTCACAGCCTTGAAAATATTGATCGTAGAAGAAATCTCAAGACAACTGAGAAGTTGAGAAATATTTAGTCTCTCCTTATGTATCACTTCATACTCTGCCCTGGCATTGGCACAAGACTGTCAGCCCAGTACTCTCTGGCCAGGTTCACTCAGGTTTTCCACAAGGGGGAGGTTAATGTTTTAATATAAAATTTACTTATTTAAAGATAATTGACATTACAAAGGATTTTGATTTAGCATAATGCAATGTACTGATATCACAACACAAGCACAATACAGCAATTGCAGTGTACAGTTGGATCACACTGCAAACACGACTCCTGTTACTGGTCTTTGTATGTTCACTGCCACAATGCTGGGCATTCCTCATTGCTGGGAAGGATTACATAGGTGGAAGTCAGCTAAAGGCTACTGCTCTCTCTAAGGTTCATTTTGACAATTGCTCAGGAGCCACTTCCCTCATGCTGGTGTGACTAAATCAAGAAGAGATTCACATTTTTTGATTAACTCAGGGAAAGCCATTTAGACAACCAGCTGATTCACTTGACTGACACAGCCATGTAAGTAACACAATGGCCACCTGCTGGCCCCTTTGGTGTTCAGGTAAGTTCAGCTTTCTTTACAGCACCTGTGCTCATTCCCTGTATCCTATCCTGAACTTCTTGAGCACATCACCTTGGCCCATCTCCTCCATGCCTTCTCCCACTATAGGATCTTACTGATCAATCGCACAGATGCATTCCATTTTCATCAGAATTTTCTCTGCTCCATAGAGGAATTGCCTCGTCATAATAAGCACGTTGTGATAATGCTGCATCAAAGGGAGCAGGAGACAAAGATAAATTAGAGATACAAACTTGATGACTGAAGCCATTTACCATTAGCTCAGCTTTGTTGTGTGACTGGACACGAGACAGATTCCTTGGCCTACATATTTACCTTGAATGACCAATGCATATGACTCAGGAGCCAGAGTACAGGAAACCTGCCCTTTGGGAATGCAAAACACTTTTAAAACACATGTTCTTTTTTTCACAGTTATTTCAATCTAATGTGGCCTCCAGCATAAATTCATGCAGCCCATGGGGCGGTTTTAGCTAACGTGTACTTAATACAGTTGCCTCTGAAGGTCTTTGAGACCCAGGGTTGAAGACTTTGTTATTCCTCCTACCCTTAGCAACAGATAACAGCTGTGGGATCGTGAAATACACCACGGGGTGGGGGGAAGGGGGTGTAGTTTGGTTTTTGTTTGCTTTTAAATTGCAGTCAAAATGGCACTGGGCTTGAAATGGTTTAGTCTGAGTCTAAAAACTGAGCCCCATTCGCTGGGGCAGAGAGGGTCAGAAATCTTTAAAAACAAATTAAATATGATCTTGAAGGAAGTAATTCCCTCAATAAAAGATCTGGATTATTGGGGAAAAATTACTTTAGTCTCAAAATAGTGCCTCAAAAGACTATTGAGAACCTCTGGGCAAACCTGCAAAGTAGTAAGTCATCCACTCTTTCAATAAAAGAAAATTTGCATTGGTTAAAACTGTCCAAACTTTTTCCTGTCCGAGGGGAATATGTGATGGTACACTTTAAACTGCCTTGACATGTCTATATTCAGAAACCATGTAGATCAAGTCTTACTAAAGAGAATGTGCCAGAGGTCATTAAAAAATCACCTGTAAAGTTACTGATATTTTTGAACAAAGCAAAGAACACTTTGTACCTATTTCTTAGCAATTCATCTCTGATAAAGATGAGAGACAAGGAATGAAAAGCTGAAATACAGTAAAACCAACAAGAATAGAAGCATATATCTATACCTGATTCTAATCTTTTATACTCTTCATCTGAATTTTCAGCAAGGGTGTGATATTTGCACATTCCAATAAAGAAAGCTGAAATTATTTTTCTTCAGATTTGGAATAATTTCTGCTGGTGCTGAAGAAATACTGGTAACAAAAAGGAAAGCAAAACATCCCCTACCAGTGATATTCAGATATATAGCGCTGGGAAGATACCAGAAATGTCCATCTTCACAGATTTTGGGCTTTTTGAAAGAAATTAATTTATTATTGGACTTCTTCCAAAGTATGGAAAAGCTCAAATTCATGTATGGTGATTGTTAGGAAAGTCTCCTAGGCAGCATGCTGTGGTACCAGATAGAGTTTACCAGTTTTGCTGTTCTATTCTCAAATCAGAATGACTTGAATTCTGTGGGTTGAGGTTTTGTGGGTCTCTACGGGTTTTTTTGTTTGGTTGGCTGGTTGTAATTTTTTTTCAATTACCATACTTGGAAGATACCTTCTTGATGCAGTTGACCTTGGAAAGGCTGCTTAAGAAATTTGTAGTGTTAAAGACTACCATCAGATTAAGATATGCAGATAAATTATTCTTTCATTCCAGAAGGAACCTAAAAGAAATCTTTGAGAAACTCTTACAGTGAAAATATTGTTAGCTCTGGGTTCAGCAGAGGAATATGGATTCTGACTAGACACAATTTTGATGTATTCTAATTCCATCTACCTTTGTGTCCTAAAGTAGCTTTTTATGTATCTATGATTATGTAATCTCAAAGATTAAATCCGCTTCAAAAAGACATGGGAGCACTTTGGAAGCCTTTGAGGACTACCGAGAGAGAGACTAAGGCCAAAACTTTCCAAAAACTGCTATCATAGAGCAAAGATTCTGGAGTTAATAAGAGGGAGAAAAAGAAGTTCCACAGAGTCTGTCTGAACCTTTTGGACACAACAGATAGGTGAGATTTTTGAAAACTATAGCCACTGTGTCAATAGAATTGACAGGAGTCTTCTAATAGAGTAATGTGTATTGGTTTTGCACAGCCTGGTTTTTGGTAGCAGGGGGGCCACAGAGGTGGCTCCCTGTGAGCAGCTGCTGGAAGCTTCCCACCATGTCCAGCAGAGCCAGTGGCTGATGGCTGTGAAGATGGACACGCTGCTGGCCAGAGCTGGGCCAATGAGAGAGGCTGGTAACGCCTCTGTGATGACATATTTAAGAAGAAAAATCAAAACAAAGTCACACAGTGTTTCTTCTAGTCAGAGAAGAGGAGGAGGTGAGAACATGTGAGGGAAACAACATGGCGACACCAAAGTCAGGGGAGAAGGAGGGGGAGGAGGTGCTCCAGGCGCTGGAGCCGAGATTCCTCTGCGGGCCGTGGTGCAGACCATGGTGAAGCAGCTGTGCCCCTGCAGCCCATGGGCCCACAGGGAATGCAGAGATCCAACCGCAGCTCATGGGGGAGGTGCCCATGATGGAGCCGGTGGATGCCTGGAGGAGGCTGTGATGCAGTGGGAGACCCGATGGAGAGAGAGGGCCCTTGCTTCTAGGCTGGAGCAGCCTGTCCCTGGAAGACTGCACCCCGTGGGAAGAGAGGCCCACGTCGCAGAAGTTTTGGGAGGACTGTTTGCTCGTGGGGCGAATTTACACTGCAGCAAGTTTGGCAGGACTACTGCTCGTGAGAGTGGACCCACACTGGAGAAGTTCATGGAGAACTGTCTCCCGTGGGAGGGACCCCATGTTCTCACAGGAGAAGGACTCCTCTCCCAGAGCAGGGGAAGATCATCTCGGGTAACAAACGGACCAAAACCCCCAGGCCCTGTCTCCCTGCACTGTCTGTGGGAAGGTTGGAGGGGCTGGGGGGAAAAAGGTGTTTTAAGGGCTTATTTTACTTCTCATTATCCTCCTCTGAGCCTGTTTTGCCCTTGAAGTGTTTCTTCCCAGTCCTTATCTCAACTAATGAAGCCTTTGTCACTTTTCTTTCTCTCCTCTACCCAGCTGTGGCAAGGGTGGGTGAGTGAGCAAGTCTCGTGGCTGCCTGGCATTGTGCCAGTGTCAAACCACGACATCCTGGCAAGGTTCTTTTGGCCTAGACACCTATACCTTTAAAGGTAAAAATATGTTGCTCCTGAGATAAAGCATCAAATACCGGCGAAAGGAAGAATTCTGCATTTACCCGTGCCTTCATTATTTTGTTTTGCTCAGTGTAGGTGTCCATATATATTAGATGTTGAGAAATGTAATGTGTTTTAATTCCTCCTTTAATCAATGACAATTTATTTACCAATTGTGCATTGTAACATATTCTCATAAAGTGGGGTGTGTTACTCGTCCGTATTGTAGTTCTAACAGTTCTAAAGCTTATGTCTCTTATTCAGACTCGGATTGTAGACACCTTGCAGACTCAGGGACTGAAGAATTTCAAGTCAAGAATTCAGAGGGTTTATGCAGTAAAAGAGTGGATTTGAAAGTTATAAGTAGTTTCTTCAAAATAAGCAAACAAACAACAGTCAAAAAACCACACAGCCAAACCCCAACTCACAAAACAAATCCACAATGTATTAAATGAGAGATGAAATCTAAGCTACTGCATAAAAATAACTGGGAATAGCTGTGGCCTGAGGAAATCATTGCTACAGTTTTTAGTGTGCTTGGGATTTTATTTGAATTCCCAGACAAGAGCTCTGTTCTCCTGTTTATATGCATAAACTAAGTCCATGTTGCAAAAGAAAATAACAGGGTAGTGTCATCTTTTGACCAATATGCTACTAGAAGAAAAAATGTCCAGGTTTTGTTTTTGCAAGCAGGTTCCAGAACAAACTTAAACAATTTAACAATTAAAATTAGATTTAAACTGCATCAAAAGCAATGTGACCAGCAGGTTGAGGGAGGGGATTCTTCCTCTCTGCTCTGCTCTTGTGAGACCCTACCTGGAGGACTGCAGCCAGCTCTGGGGTCCTCAACTTATGAAGGGAATAGAACTGTTGGAGATAGTCGAGAGGAGGCCCACCAAGATGATCAGGGGCCTGGAGCAGCTTCCCTATGAGAAAAGGCTGAGAAAGCTGGGGGTTTTGAGCCTAGAGAAGAGAAGGTTCCTGGAAGACTTTATTGTTGTCTTTCAGTACATAATGGGGGCCTGGGAGAAAGTTGGAGAAGGACTTTTTTCAAGGACTTGAAGTGACCGGACAAGGAGTAATGGCTTTAAACTGAAAGAGGGTTTAAATTAGATATGAGGAAGAAATTCCTTACTGTGAGAGTGGTGAGGCACTGGGACAGGTTGCCCAGAGAAACTGTGGATGTCCACCCCTGGAAGTATTGATTAAGGCTTTGATCAACATGGTCTAGTGGAAGCTGTCTCTGCTGATGGCAGGGGATTGGATCTAGATGATCATTAAGGCCCCTCCCAATGCAAACCATTCTACAATTCTATGAATATTGCAAAAGAGGTGCATTTGAATTGTAGAGATGCTTCATTTGTCATGTAAATGCTTATTTTGACATGAAATGTTGGAGAAAGTATTTTCCCTTTTTTCTGTAATTTCTTAAAAGCTTTTCATCCTTGCATTAATTAAACCCTAACTGATTACAAAGAAGTGTCAGAATAATTCTGGGTGGGGTTGGACCAGTCTTCCACTTCTTGTTCCATTGAATGTTTAACACCTTAAAACTGAAGGGCTCCACTGATGGCGAAAAGGATGGGGTCTTCAAAAACAGTCTCACTCTCTTTCGACTGATTTAATATTTAGGAGCATTCTGGGAGTGTCTGAAGAGTGATTTTATTAGCATTCTAAATGCTTTTTAAAGTATTTTCTCTTTTTCCCTCAATGCAATTTCATAGTTCTCCAGTTGTTACAGTGCTGTCTTCAGGTTGCCTGTGGCCTTCAAAAAGCTCTTTTATTCATTCATGAAAGAATTTTAAGTTGTAGTCAACCATCAGCAGAAGAGCAATAGCTTACTGAAAGATTATCAAAAACTGCATACCTCTAAATCAAAATCTTAGCAGTGATTAGTGTCAATAAAACTGGTCTAATACAGCAGCGGATAAATGACCATATACTCCAACTCTATATTGAAATGAAGTTTTAAACTCTGATTACTTCAAATGATAACCAAAAAAACTAGCTGGGAAAACCTTTCCGCTTATTAGTAAATAACAATGATACTGAGTCCCCTCCTTTTATAACTTTGTATAAAACACATCATGTCACATCTCTTGAATATAACAGCACAGCATTTGAATTAACACTTTATACATCCTTTTACATGATATTCATTAAGGAGATACCAAGGGGAAAACTCTTGATATAGAACATATCAGTTATATCAAAAAAACTTTAAGAAAATAGCCACTGTTAAAATTCAGAAGTACATATGAGTTAAAAAATAGTTTTCTTTTAGAATAAGCACTTTTAAAGAAGAAACATATCTTGAAATATAACTTGAAAAACAATGATATAGGTGCTACTTCCTAATAAGTAGCAGAGTACTGGACAACAAGGCAGAGATTAAAGGCTTTAAGTTTTTTCAGAAAATATTTAGAAAGAAGGAATTCTAACTGTTCCGTTATATAAGCATGTGCTTTATTCTGTTTCACATAAGCAAAATATTCAGATTATATTCCTTGCTACAATAACATATGCCATGTTAACAAGGGAAAGCTTCTGCTCTGTAACTTTACCAGGGAGTTTCTTGGAAAGTAACTCCTGGAAAGAGTTACTTGGAAGGTTTCTTTGAAGGTAGTCTTGAGAAGTAAATGAAAGTGATATAAAGATTTTGTCCCATTCCCTCACATTTCAAGAGGAAAAAAAAAAAGGATGAAAGAAAGGGAGAAAAGGGAGATGAGTTTCAGTTCACTACAGTGGTGAGACTGAACTAAAGCAAATTGTAAAGAAGAGTAAAATATGAATACATTTAGTACTGAGGTTCTGCAGCAAGAATTTCTTCAAACAATCATAGAAACACAGAACCATGTAGGTTGGAAAGGGCCTCCAGAGGCCACCTAGCAAAACCCTCAGTTCAAAGCAAATTCCATTTGACTATGTTGTTTTTTCCAGTTAAGATTTAAATGTCTCCAAGGGTGGAGATTCTACAAACTCTCACAGCAACCTCACATGTTTGCTGCCGTTCATGATGAAAAACCTTTCCTTCTACTGAGACATAGCAACTTGTGTTTGTTACTTCTTGCCAGAAGTCTCGTTTCTAGTCCTCTCCATTTTGGGCTCCTCCATTCAATGTCCCCTCTTAAGGTAGCCTCCAGCTGTCTCTTTACTTGGAGCAAGATCTGGGGCTGTTGTCTCTGTCTGATCTTTTAAGACCCTGTGAATCCCCTGTTCTTCCCTCCTGATGGTGCATAGCTCATTCACCTCCTCCTGCTGCCCTTTCAGCTGGTGATTCAGCACCTCAACCAGAGCATATCTCACAGGGGGAGAGCACTGGTGAGGTCCTGAAGGGAGGGACCAGACACTTCTAGGGTAATTCCAGAGCAGCAGGCAGTGCCAGAGATGAGGATGGCAGCACAATATCAAAGGAGTTGTGTCTAGGTGTGGGTCTCTGCTGTGTTAGGAATATCTACTCCAGGTGGTGGTGGAGATGGTGGTACTTCAGTTGCTGCACAGTTTTGTGTAAAGACTCAGGGTCCTTTTGTGCTGTTACTGCATTATGACAACTGCTGTAGCTGTGTTAACTGCCTTTGTTTCCTCCATTTACTGACATATTTTCAGGACCTTATGTTGCTCTACCTTTAAGTTGATTCAGATTTAGTTAGTTGATAGCTGTGTTTTACAAGAGTCTCTTACTAAATAACACTAATAAAACAAGTCTGTAAATTGATTAAAATACTGCCAAGTATGTCAATAAACATGAATATTGATATGTTCTTTTTTAATTTTGAAAAGCTGATCTCTAATAGAGTAGTGGATATAGATGAGTTTTGAAAGTGTACTGGGTGTATCTTGCAACAGCATACTCTACAATTTCATCACTTTTTGTACTCCAGTTCTGCATTGCCTCTAACAATAGTCACATTAATTTAGAAGTACAGCTGCTGGATTTATTTTTTCCATTATTATATAGCTTTCAAAAAAAGTTTGGAGTTTGTGTTTCCTTAGTCTAACTTGCAGATAACTGATATCAATAACAATCAACAGCAAATAAAGCTACTTGTTAAATTTATTGTATTATCACACTGATCACTCACAGTGATAAGCAACATATATATTTCTTGGAATTTCCTATGAGTGATATATGCAGAGCTGAACACTGCCTTTTAATGTCATTTCCTCTGCTCAGTTTTATACCAATTAATGTATTCAAATATTAAACAAATACGTACATATATTGTGATACTCAACAATCAGGTGTAATCTGGAAAAACTTAAAATACTGTCAGTATAATTCATATTTTAATGCTTAAAGAATATTCTATCGTATTACTTATGACATCTCTTTGCAATGATGAAAAAACATAATAGCCTTATTTTTCTCTTTGCTTAAGCAAGAATAATTTCTACTGCCTTTCTAATTTATTTATTCAGTGACATTACAGTGTTTATGTTTTGTTCTTCATTCTCTTTCTAATAAGTCTCTGTGCTCTGAGTGTGTTTTGATGACAATAAAGTAGTATGCTTACAATTCCAGATGATTATCCAGTCTTGTGTTATGTCTCTTGAAGTTGAATATAAAGCCTTATATAATAAATATATAATAGGATCTTAAATAAGGTTTTCTGTTCAGTTTTTTCCACACATACTTATGTATTTCTCAATAGCGGAATATATATTTGAAACAGACTTTAAATGTGGCCCTAATTTGAGCAGAGGGTTGGACTAGGTGACCTCCAGAGGTCCATTCCAACCCCAGGTGTTCTGAGTCTATGATTTTATTGCCCAGTGGATCATGTTTGAATCCAGCTTATCTAGCTGCAAACATAGATGAGCATCTATGTCTGGTGTCAGTACGCATCTTTGCAGTCAGTGGAGAGATTCACGATGTTTCTGCTTCCTCAGCCTAAGTATCTAGTGCCATCTGAGTCACCCTAGGTTATCCGAAGCATCCACGCTGTGCTAAAAGATATGACAAAGGGCCTGTGATAGATTTGCTGTAGTTGGAAACCAGATGCAAATACCTCTAAACATCTCACTGTTAGGAAACATAATTCTGTGTTGAGGGAAATTAATATCAGGTATATAAACACCAACTTATTATAAGTATCCTCATTAAGGTGACACAAGTCAATCCTAGAGATGTACTTTCTGTCCAAGAAGTACAAAAGGGGTGTTGACAACTAGCTTAGATCAGAGCTGACTATACTGCACAACTACTTCAGTTCTGGTGAAACCAATCCACTTAGGTTTTAATGAGAATATTCTATAGCACTTCACAGTCAGCTCAGATTTGATTCTTCCATTTTGCATCTCTGACCAAATTTCACTACAGTGAAAAGTACAGCTCCTGAGACAGACAATCTCAGAGATTTTATGTTAGCTTTCTTTTGCTAGGAAATTTGACAAGTTATTTCTACTCTGTAATATTTTAAGACATTGTTAATCTATGAAATCTAGCTGTTAGCTGATGGAGATTACATTCTTTAAATGCTTTCAATGAATGATTTTTTTGAGGACATTAAAAAAATTTCAACTATTTAATAAGATTAGTTCATTCTGGCCCATCTGCTCCTTGACTTCTCTAAAAATCTTTAATAGTCTTTTTAGAAGGAAGTTAATCCGTAAGAATCTTTATCAATCTTATCAATAAAATAACTTTCTCTATTTCTCAACTTACTTTACTATGTATTACAGATTCACACAACTCCAAGTTCAGACTTACTGGTCTGTAGTGTCGCAGGTTACCTTCATAAACTTTTAAAATATAATATCCCTTCCCTATCCTTAATTCTTCTGATACTGAAGTTGTTTTAACAAATGCATCATTCCATCAATAGCAATTCTGACATAATCTTCCACCAAATGCTTTTGAAATTAATTTTGTCTGTTCAGATTATTCTATTTTTGTATTTTCTTAATTTATTTTCCTTTTAAAAGAAAATTTAAAGGAAATTTAAATTGAATTGCTTTTACTCTTAGTTTTTCTTTTCATAATCTCTTTCACAAATATGTTTACTCTAATAACACAATGATAAAGAGCAAAAAAATGGCATCATATTATTTATATCCTTAACCATGTTTTTTACATTCAAGATTTGCTTCTGGTCTCACTCTGTTCCAGAAATCAATTATTCTATAGATAATAAATTTGAAGAGATTTTTTTCAATATCCCTTCTGGCATTCTCTCAGACAAGTGAAGGTTATCAGAAAAATTCCATTAGTATGAAGGCCCTCTAGCCTAGGGGCAGACTGATGGGGAGCTGTGTTTAGTCTTTGTCACTCAGTCACCAGGAGTTGGGACCTGGCTCATGAACACTCTGCAGTATGTTCCAATATGTGCATATCATCCTTCCTATGGGAATCAAAGCACAAATAGAAAATGCTTTCATAATGTGTCTTGCATTTAAATGAACCTAAAAAAATACTGTAAGGGTATAAAGCAAGGAGAGAGCATCTGTTGCCTTGACCTGGACACAGACTTTTTCTATGCAGAAGGTTTCTGGAAGAAAGAAGAGAAATTCGCTTTCTTCTCTCCTTTAAGCACCTCTCACAGCTGCCATGACCTTTCGAAGACAATTAAGAGTGTTCTTATAATGACATTGACCAACTTGCTCAGCACTCGTGGGTACGTCCCATCAAGTCCCATGGACCTGTGTGTGTCCAGTTTTTTAAAATGTTCCTCGGCTTGGTCATCCTCTACTGAATGTGAATCTGCTTTAGACTTTGCCTCATGTTTTATCCTGAAGGCCAGTCTTACTACAAAGATCAAGATGAAGAAAGCATTCTATACTTTTGTCTTTTCCATGTGTTTTTTGTTGCTAGATCCTCTGCTCCATTCAGCAGAGGGCCCATACTAGGCTCTATTTTGCTCGTCTCGCTCATATTAATAATTAATAATATGCTGATTTTTTTGGGTACAGTTTATGGAAACTGTTCCCTTTTAAAGTACCAAGAAAATTTTTCAGAGGTAGGATATGAATGAAACATTATTGGGGTTTTTTTGCTTCATTAGATTTCATTCAGAGTCTTCATATCACATTAGATCTCTTTGTTTTTTTGAAATGTGATTTTTCTCCCAAATATCTGATGTACATTTAAAATGAGGAAAGCATACATGGCTGGTGACAATTAGGGAGATTTCTTTATACAGGAAAAAGGAACTAACAGGTCATGCTCAAGGCATCTGTGTGTATGTATTTGTATTCATATCAACAAGAAGGAGTGTCACATCATGTAGGCAGTTGCAGAATGTGACAATGCAATGCCCCTCCTATTAGGAAATATAATGAAAAGAAGAGAAAAAAAGGGGAAAAAAAGAAAGAATAGACAATAGAGGGGTTTTTTGTTTGTTTTAGCCTATTTCTAGCCCTATTCTAATACAGTTTCCTGAAAATGTTTATGAAATTCATGGCACTACTTACAGCTTAAATTCAGAACATTACCTTTACTTCATTTATTGTGAACTACTAACTAAATGAGCTTTTCCATGTAAACGATTATAGTTTATGGAAAAACCTTCTAACAGCTTTTAAGTGCAATGAATGGAATATTAAGTTTCCTTTTTTATAAGAAAAAAATACTGCCATAGCACAGATTATTTTCAAGTCCTATTCCCAAAAGAAAAGTACAAACTCCTTGACTTTAATAAAGGAGAACAGAACTTTAGATGTATTGCATTTCTTTATTTTGTTTTCCTTTTGGAAGGTTTTTTAGCAATGCTGAAGTACTAAGGTGACTAAGGATACAGTTCAAATAGCGTAACTTCAGGCATGTCTAAAAGAGCTGTTTGGAATTCTAAAATGCTATCATAGTAAATGGGGAGGTGCAGGTCACTTTAACAAACAATTTGGATGACCATGTGTACAAATCTAATTCAGAATGAGGTGAGTCATGCCTTAGAAGAGCTCATCTCTTTTTTCTATAAAAGTATTCTGAGATACCTTATTTAGAATTACAGAATATCCTGTGTTGAAAGGCACCCACAAGGTTCACTGAGTTCAACTCCTGACTCCAGACAGGGCAAGCTAAAACCTAAATCATATAGCTAAGAGCATCTCCCAGATGCTTCTTGAGCAGTGACAGGCTTGGAGCCATGACTGCTTTCCTGGGGAGCTTGTTCCACTGCTTGATCAATGAACTCTTCCCCAATATTTAATCTGAACTGTTGGTGATGCAGCTGCAGGGCATTCCCTTGTGTCCTATCACCAGACACTAGAGAGAAGAGGTCATCACCTCCTTCTCTGCTTCCTCCCATGAAGAAATTGTAGACAGCAATGAGATCACCCCTCGCCTCCTCAAAGCTGAACAAACCTACTATGTTCAGCCACTCTGCACAAGTTATGACCTCTTGACCTTTCATCATCCTTGCTTTCATCCTCTGGACACATTCCAATATTTTTATATCCTTCTTGCAATCAGAAAGCCAAAATTGCACACAGTACTTGAGGTGAGGATGCATCAGTGCTGAGTACAGCTGGACAATCCTTTCCACCAGTTAGTTACACTGGGCCTGATGATCCCCAGTATATAGTTGGCTCTTTTGGCCTCCAGGGCATATTGTTGACTCATATTGAGTGGGTCATCAAACAAACCCTCCAGATCCCTTTCTGCAGGTCTGCGCTGCAGGCTCTTGTCCCCCAGTCTATACGTTCATCCAGGATTACATTCACAGGTGCAGAATCCAGGTTTTGTTATGTAAATTTCATACGATTGGTAATTGCCCAGTGCTCTGGTCTATCATGAGCTCCCTGTAAGGCCTCTCTACCCTTCATGGAATCAACAGCTTCTCCTATCTTAGTATTGTAAGCAAACTTATTTTGCGTGCATACAACTCCTGTGTCCAGGTTATTGATAAAAACGTTGAAGAGAACAGGCCCTAAAATTGAGCCCTAAGGAACATCACTAGTGACTGCCTGCCAAACATATTTTACCCCTTTTCTGTTTCACTGTCTCTCCCAGTTTGAGACAAATTATGGGAAATGCTCTGGAAGGAACGTCTCCTCCAAAGAAGGCAGGTTTCAGCCACCTCTCCCCCACTAGGTTCGGAAAAAATTTTCCTTGGAGGAAAACTGAAAAAACCCCATTTATTTAACAGGTAAAATGCATGCAGGCACAGAAAAAAAAAGAATAATGCTAAATAATAAAACCTCTTGCTGTGGAGAGAACCTGGATATATTTCAGGGACCTTTGTGGGGGTGGCTTTCTCCTCTCCCGAGCTGGGGTTTGGCATGGGCCCCTCCAGGCTGGTGTAGGGCCTCCCAGATGATGTTCTGGTGTTGCTGAACAGTCCAGAAGAGAAGAAGAAGAAACCAAAGTCCCAGAGCTCCGTGCTTTAGCTAACGAACAAAGAGCTAGCTAAAATACAAGAGAATGCCACTCTCTTCCCTGCTGCAGTGACCTGAGAGCCGAGAAGCGAGCGAACCAGTTATCTGTGTTTTGAACACAGAGATGAAAGAATTCCACCGCCTTCCTCCCCCTGCTCTCTCTTGGGTCTGCCTTAAAGACACAGAAAGGCACAGCATTCATGCAGAGCAGGCAGTAGGGAATACAGTATCACGCAGTCATCCCAGGACACTGTCGTAGTATCTGCATCAAAACATTATCTTCAACATGCTTCAGGAATTACATGGACCTTGTTTTGTCTGAGGTATGATAGTCCCAGTTAAGATCTAAGAAGTTGAAGTCATCCATAAGGCCAAGAACAACTGATCTAAAGATTTCTCTTAATGCCTTATATAGTAATACATCAATGTCATTGTACTGGATGGTGATCCTACAACAGCATCTATTTATTAGCTTTTCACCTAAACCAAACCCCGAGGCTCTCAACCATGTTGGACCTAACTGCAAGCACTGTGCAGTGCAATCTCTCGTCTACATGAAGCACTACCCCTCCTCCTTACCTGTCCTGGCTATCAATCCCTAAGAGACACACATTCAGTGGAAAACCTCTCGGATAACTTGAGTGAATGTGAATTTTTACTGGAATTTGCAATGCTAAAACCTGTTAGTTGCTTTTCAGAAATTCAGTCCTACAACTAATGTATCCTAAGTCAATGTCAATCTGTAGAAAAATTTGGTATTCATCGAAGAATTTATTATTTCTTTACATGTAAACAAATGATAAATAAAAGTTACCCAAATGGAAGTGAAAGGGCCAAAGCCCGTCTGAAATCAGATGAGATTTCACTGTGTCTTTTCAATCCTTACAAATTAAAACAGGGAAGTTACACATAAAACAGTTTACTATTAAGATGTATTTTTATAATTTAATATGCAGACCATAGGCAAACTGACATATCATATGACCCATCATAATCATGTAGCGATAAATATGTTGGTCATGAAGGTACTTTCAGGAAACCTAATTTGTTGAGGGAGGATAGTCCATCATTTGTTGAGGGAGGATAGTCCATCATTTGTTGAGGTAGGATAAGAACACTTTGGTGTTGTTTGTTTAAACCACTCTTAAAAACCTCCGGAGAGGGATACTTTAAAAACTTGTATTTAGAAAACACTTGCTTTTTTCCCTTTGGCTCATAATGTTTCTATTACCCAAACTGCTGAAGAAAATAATTGCTTCACCAGTTTTGCTGTAATATTTTCTGAATTATTTGAGTCTTTCTACATCTTCTCTTAAAAGGCATGTTTTCTGTTTTCTTCAGCTTCTACTCAATTAATTTTTTTCCTTTCCTCCAGACCTCAAATATCTTTGTTAAGAGTTGGTGCATGAAGGTCAACATAATAAGGTATCTTCCTTCCTGAACATTTTCTTGATTAGGGAAACTGGGCAAGAAAGAAGACAAAGAGACTGCTTTAAAAATTTAAGGATTTTTTTTTTTACATTCTACATTTGCAGTCTCAACAACATCAGATACTAGAAAACCACTTTTCTTTCACTGTGTTTTTTGCTATTACTATTTTTGACTGACATACAACAATCCTATTAGTCTGCCTCAGAATTAGATTTATCTTTCCTCTTCAAAAATACTTTTTAGTCAATTATAACCTCCACATTCTTCTCTACAACACTGTGCTCAGCCATTTTCTCCTCATTTTGTAGCTATGTATTTGACTTCTCCTCTCAAGGATTTTATTGAATGTAATCCTGTTGATCTGGGGGTAGTTGCCCAAAGCTTTGATAAACTTCTGACATCATAATTTTAAGTAGTAATTTTAACCTCACCAGTCTGGGCATCATACACTGTTTCCCTAAGTGCAGTTTCAATCAATCAGCTAAACAAATAATTAAAAAACGGAATAGTACTAATCTCATAATCAATGAGATTACAGGACTTCAATGAAATGCATTACCAATTAGGTAGTAAACCATACTTAAGCTCTTACATTGGTAATATTTTCCTGTAATAATTACACAGAGATAAGGTGTTTTCTGTGAAAATATCTTCATCAGTAGGGAACTTGGGTAGAAAAAAGGGGCTAAAGGAAAGCACCGCTAAGGTTTTTGTGACTTAATTTTCGATCCATAAAAAAATGTGATCTAATGCATCTCAAATTTAGAGAAAACTATCAAGTAAAAGGAAGAGAAGGGAGGATTTCCTGATTTACTTAAATTTAATATAGACTATAAAATACTGAAATATATTAGAGAATCTTATTCAGAGTTGACTGAAGTTTCAGCTTACATTTGCTTCTCTTTGCTGTTCAAGAGCTGGTATCCAGGAATATCATTAAATACATTTACCTACCGTTATGGACATATATTTCTGAACATTTATGTACACCTAAGAGTTACATGTTCACACATGACAAAACACAGAGCCTCATATTACAAGGATAAAAGTTAGGATGCAGATGCAAAGCACTAAGTGGGTTAAATAAACAGACAGCTCCTTTTCTGAGAGGGAGGAAAGCTGTCCTTAATATTAGACAGAATATGAAGTTTCAATACTTAGGCTTTCTAAATAAAAGAAAAGAAGTTTTGTAGAAGTGATTGATTAGATTACTGAGAGATTGAAATGTGGCTAAAATAACTTTAGGCTATATGGTACTGCCAAAGCACAATCTAACTAGCTGCTATCCCTGCTCTCAAGGAGAAGCTTGCTATACATAAATATTTATACACATACCTTTCTTTTTTCATATGACAGCAACATCTTACAAGGACAATGGGACTGATTTTTAAGGCACTTAGAAGGTTATTGTCTGCCTTCCATTGAATGCTATGACTAAAAATCTTTTATAAAATTGTGTTATGCAGTATACTAATAATACTGTAAAATACAAGATACATTTTTTAGTGAAGATTTTTCAAGAATCACTAAATAATGCTTGCTCTACTAATCAAGAAAATGTAGCAACTTGTGTAAATCCTGAAAATGAGAGAGGATTTGAAAAGGAAGAAAATGAGGCCTCGTTCATCTCTGGGCTCATCTGTCAGTTCATTTATTTTTACATCTCCTGGATCATGCTGAAATTTATAAATGTACTTTAAGCTTAAACATCATCTACTCATCAAAAGTATATATTAGGAAGCATGAAATTACTTTGTTCTTTGCTCTACAGTGCCAGCTGCAAGCTCTGCTCATAACAGAACAGGATAAATACAGAAATCAAGAGAGCACTGCTACAGCCAAACCCATCTATGGTCAGAGCTACTCTTTCTAATGCTGTTTAAAGTTCACTTAGAACAGCTTTGGGTTTTCATGCATGTGCTTAACAAACTTGTCTCTTTAATAACATTCTACTGCTAACAGCATGTGGGGAGGATCTTAGCTCAAAGAGGCTACTGCCTGTCTTAAAAAAGGGTTAAAACACTTACTAGCAGTTTCACTGACAAAAGAGCTTCACAGCAAAAAACCCCCATAGAATATGTTATATAGAAATGGACTTTTTTCTTGACATCAGTACACTCCTGCAAGATTCTTCCTCTATACTATCAGTTAAAAGCAAGCTCTAGCAGCAAAAAAACTATTTCACCCTGCAGGAAGAACAGCAAAGACAGCCTGCTCCTACTGTGCCTGTACTTTAGGTTACCTTGTTGTTGTTGTCATACCAAGACAGGACAAAATGATACCAAGTGTAGCCCAAAAGAAAATAGCCCACTCCTTTACACACAGAATAACACCAGAAATCCACCATGTTAATATAATTAAAGTATCCTTTAAAATATCCAATATTCCTCATTCTGAAGTCACACTGAAGGCTCTGTTTATGCCAAGTAAAACTTACAATAAAAATTGTATAATAAAATTGGTTTAATACACAGAGTTAAGGCCTTTTCTGCTTCTCACACCACCCCACCAGCGAGTAGGATAGGGGTGCACAAAAAGTTGGGAGGGGACATGGCCAGGACCGTTGACCTCAACTAACTAAAGGGATGATCCATACCATACAGCATCATGCTCTGTAATAAAAGCTGACTGAAGAAGAAGGAGGAGGAGGAGCACCATCAGAGTAATGTTGCTTTGTCTTCCCACGTCACCACTACATGGGATGAAGCCTGGCTTTCCTTTCACCTGCCTGCCCATGGGAAGTGGTGAATGAATTCCTTGTTTTGCTTTGCTTGCATCTGCAGCTTTTGCTTTACCTATTAAACTGTCTTTACCTTAACCCCTTAGTTTTCTTACTTTTATTCTTCTAGGTCTTTCCCTCATCCCATCAGAGGAAGATGAGCAAGAAGATGCTTAGTTACCAGGTGGGCTTAAAACACAGCAACTCTACAAAATAGATATAAAATTACATGATCTATAAATATCTCATAGCATATGATTAAATAATATAAAAGTTTATTACAGAGTTCAGTCCTATAATGTCTTGTTAATGATCTGTTCATTCGTTTTAGTTAATGAATGGAGTGACAATGAGTGGCTCTGCTTATAAAGCAGCACACCAAATTTCAAAAGGTTTTTAGTGACATATATTACAGGAAAACTTAACATTGTTCTTATCCTAAAACAGATTTTTTAGAAAGAGTAACCAAACATTGTTCCCTATCTAGGACCATTAGTTAAGTAACCAAGTGTGTAAGCATAAGTTGTACACTGAAGTTTTCTTGCCTGTTTTTTAGCCTTTAGCCTATTAGAAGTCATGTATTTAAACATTTACCTTAAAGAAAGAAATAAAGGGGTATATTTATTTTGTATAACTTATAACTCCAAATACAGTTTTAAGATATTTCTGTATTTACTGTAAGCTAATAAAGTGAGATAGACAGAAATTGTAAACTGAGGTGTACATTAGTGCAATTGTATGCAATTTTCATACAGATGTGATGGTATATTTCCTATATATTGCTGTCACAGGCAAAAAAAACCCTCCAGAAGTGTGTATTTTACTTATCTTAATTTGCTGACATCCAACACAAATGGCTGATCACCTTTTAAGGTATCAAGGGGGAAAAATAGCATACACACACAAAAAAAAAAATGAGCACATTTCAGTGCACTTTTACACACACACACAGACACAGACACACACCTGCATGTACATAAGCATTGTCTTCTCTCCCCTCTTTCAATTTCACATATTCTCACAATGTCTTGTACTCAGTCTGTCCAGTTCATCCAGCCAAGTGTTAAGTGGCTTAGGAGGTTGAGGCGGTATCTCTGCCTTTAATGATTTCTGCTGCTCCAGTCCTTTGTGCTCCTCCCTGGCCTGGGTCACCAAGGGCCACAGTCCCTCATGGTTGTTCCCTACCCAGCGTGGGCCATCGGTGGACTGTGGTCCCTCAGGAGTGTCCCTGCACTGGCACAAGTCCCTCAGAGGCCCCATTGCTTTTAGGGACTTCATGGAATGCCTTCCTAAAGCATGCCTCTCCAGCCTCTAATAGCTGCTAGTCTCTTTGTCAGATAGATTTTGATAGGGGCCATTATTGCTTCTCTGGATCCAATTTGGTGTAGTATAGTGAAATTTTCATGCACAATTAACATTTTTTACACACATACTTGCTACAGACTCCACTCTTTGCTCCAGTGAAACATATCTGTAAGACTATGAATGGTGAAGGTTAAATGATGATGAAGGTTAAAGAAGTAACTGAACATCTATGCATTTCAACTGAGAGTCATTTGAAACTGTTATTCTTGACACAAATTGTCTTTGCTTTTGAAAAAACTGTTTTTGCTTTTTATTTCCACTTAGGGCATTACTTCAGTTATTGTTGTCTCATTTGTAAAATTGATTTTATGTTGAATTGTTCACCAAAGAAAAGAACTTTGTGTTTCTGTTTCCTTCTGTCTATACTTTTCTCTCAAGGTTTCATACTAAATAAATGAAATGTACAAAGGAATGAACAACAAACAAACAATGAAATACAAAATATATCAGCCATCTGATATGTTTTTTATAATTTGCTTCCATGGTTTTGAAAACTTTCTGTTTATGGGATATTGTTTTATAACCAGACACTCCCTATCAGTCTATAATCAAGTTTCATAATTCATATCTTTGACACTGAAATCTGAAGTGCACTTTGTATTTTTTCTGGATTCCTTCCTGAGGTTAAGGTTTCCAGCAGTTTTATTTGTTTTGTTTGCTTTCAATTAAATATTTTAGCTAATTACTTTCCTTTGAAGTTGATTTAACCTTGATTGCTGAGAACTCAATCATTTCAGAAATTTTGTTTGGTTGATTAACTGCTCTAAATTCTGTGAAAAGGTACAGGGTTTGGGGTAAAATAGCAAAAAAGAGGAGATTTCATGTGATTAATAAATATATTTAAGGGAAAAGTGAGGCTATTGAAATATGCTTTCTAGCAAAGTAAAATCACCGGAAGTCAACAAGGTTCTTAATTTCGTGGTTGATCTTGAAATTGTATGAGTACATAAATTATAAAAAAAGTTAACTAATCTTAACAGTGTTTATTTTTTTCATGATTTGAGGAAAAGATAAAACTGTTCAATTACCTCATTCAGCGTAGTTACGTAATCATGAAAATATAATACAGATAATTTACCTGTTGGTGGGTCACACTTGGGAGTCATGTGCACTGATTTTCACAGAAGGTCTTTAGGTGTTTAAGCTACAAAACTGACAAAATGTGTCTTATCCAAAATTTTAACTCGAGACAAGTTTTCCTCTCCATTCTTATTATTCACACTGTTTTCAGAAAGCATTGATTCCAACATTGTTTTTATCGCTTTATGCTAGTCTAATTCAAGGATCACTATAAATCTAGATCTCATCTTTACAGAAAAGGAAGCATAATAACACAGTTAAAATTTTTATATGCACTTTATTCCCACCACTTTTCCTTATGTTAGGATCACCCTTTCACTCTCTTACTCCTGAGGCATTGTAAATTCTCTAAAAATCTTATGGCCTGTTACTAGCAAGAGCAATATTGTATTACAGGCCTGTGTGTTTATAAATCAATCATACCAGGATTCAGATATAAATATAATAAACAAACTTTGCCTTACCCTTTTATTGCCCAAGGAAATAATTTCTGCTGAAAAGTGAGGATGACAGAAGCAGAATGGCTTTTATAGACCATCAGTGTGTGGAACCCAGGCTGAGACAGAGACTATATTAAGATTTTAGAGGGGAGGAGGTGAAAGAACTCTTGCTATTGAAAGCAGGAGCGTCGCTTTTGTGGCAAGGACTGCTAAACAAAACAGAGTAAAACAAAACAAAATTAAACAAAATTAAAGCCTTCAATGTCTAAAAAGAGGACAGGAGATGTTGCAAGCTGTCACCCATGACTATTTAGTATTTTGGTTTCTCGTAATCAAAACAATGAGAATACACTGAAATACACTGCAGATTCTGGAAAGAATAGCTTGTTGTCTGTTTCAGAGGCATGTTTAAATCTGGCTTCCCTTTGTCTAATTTGCATTACAGAATTGAAAGTCTTTCATACTACAGTGCCTCTCCTCAGTTCAACGGAATAATGCATTAATTTGTTGAAGCTCTCTCCATTTAAGATTAGGGCATGATAGTGCACAGATAGTGCATTTCTCATAGCTCTACTGCTAACTACTGAGGAGTCTTGGAAATAGCATAAGTACACATTATAATACCTGTTTTGAATTTAAGAGCAGATTTGAGTCAGATGGCTTTAGATTAAATTCACTTTTATACAGAGGACTAGCACTCCTATAGCCCTCTCTCAGGTTGCCATTATTCAGGTGAGAGGAGGAACTCTGTAAATTTATGCATTGTACGTTTTTAGTAATACAACAATAATTCTAAGAAAGGAAAGACTGACTCAAGAGGAACAAAATTAATTTCAGTTTCCTCCTCATAAGTTAAAAAAAGTAGCTCCAAATTTCCCTGAGAATTTCCTAATTCATCAGGGTACAGGTTTATCCAGATAAAATACAGGGAATCTCTCTAGATTTTTTTCTTTTCTGACCAGTGACACAGCTTCAAAAATGTGAAGTCAGAGGAAGAGATGAAGATGCATATGTGCACACATGAGGTAACGTTTGGTAAGGGCACTCATCTGAGAACAAGGAGTTTTGAGTTTTGGCGTCTTCCTACTACTATTCTTGTGCAAAAGATGAACTTCTCAATGCTAATCAGTTTCACTTTCTGACATCTAGTACAAACTACAAAACACTGTTACAGCATATGAGAAGTAGGATACACAATACAGAGAGACACTGCTTCTGTGTAAGGGGCAGAACTGTTGCTACAGTCAACAGCCTCAGCTTTCTCTGGAGGAGGAATCAAGAGTCAAAGGAGAAGGAGGGGAGGGTACAACAATGAAATACAACCAGGGGGTGAAATTTGTGTCTATAATGAGTTCCATCAAAAGAAGTGGAACAAAATAGATAAAATGTACCAAGAGAGACAATTCTTCTAGTAGAATCAAAACAGAGTAAATCAAGAATTCTCATAAATCAGAATTCTTACTGGGAAATACCAAGGAGACATGTCACAAAACGTTTTACAGTAAGTGTAAGACACCATACATTCCCCAAATTTAGAGGTAAAAGTTGTACTGTGTCTGGCTAGGATGGGACTACTTAATGGGAGTCCAGCTTGTACCATGTTTTACACTTGTGGCTAAAACAGCCTTAGTAACACAACAATGTTTCATCTGTTGCTGAGTAGTGCTTGCACAGCATCAAGAGCACCTCTGTTTCTCACTCTGCTGCCCCCCAGCAAGGCAGCTAGAGGTGGGCAAGAGTTTGGGAGCAGACACCACAAGACACTGACCTCAGCTACCAAAGGAATATCCCATACTATGTCATACTCAATCCCATACTTATCATATTCAATAAAAGCAGGGAGAAGGTTTTCCAAAGTACCCAGATATTCTGGGTGGGACCAGCCGTTCTTCTGCTACTAGGAGGTGGTAAGTGCTTGTCTCTTCATCACTTGGTTGGTTTTTTGGTGATTTTTTCTCTTTCATTTTCCTTTTAAACTGTCTTTAACTCAGCCCAAGGGTCTTTCTTAGTTTTGTTCTTACAATTTCCACCTACGTTCCTCTGGGCGCAAGGAGTGAGCCCGCAGCTGGTGGATGCTTAATTGTTAATTGGGGCCAACTCACCACAAAAGTGGAAACAAGCCAGGATAAAAAGGTCGCATCCAAGAGAGATTCTGTTAGAAAGGATGCTAGACTTGTGTGCTTCAGCTGAGATGAGAAAGAATTTTAATGAAATTACTAATTTGAAGGAAGCTGTTGGTGCAATGAAAAATAGATCACACAGAACTTTAAAATGATAAAAAATAAATTACATTAAATAAAGAGTGATTAAAATAAAGAAAGAAAAAAACACAGAGAGGAATAGCACGTGTGGAACTGAAAGAAAAACGGGAGATGAATTCACACAGAATCTTGTTTTATTACAATCTTTCACTATCAAGAGTTCTTAACTTTCATGCTGATTTAAAATTCAGGTAACTTCACTAAATCTCTAAATTAAAAAAAATCACTGAAGTAATACAAAATCAGTTTAACACTTTTTAAAATTAGACAATTTAACATATTAGGGAGAAAAACATTTTTACTCCTCCTATTCTGTAATGTATCTGTAGACTGTATATCATACACATAAAACAGATACATGCTGCATGTACCAGTTATAGAGTAGATAATCTATATGCACATTCTGCATACATATGTAGTCTGTATATATGTAGATAAAAGATATGCAGCATATACATCTCTGTGTGTCTACATCTTATATAAATATTGCACATGGAAAGAAAAAGCATATGTAGATAATAGCCAATTCTACCTTTGTTTTTGGTTGGGTTTTTTTTCATTGCTGTTGCACTCTCTTAGTCCTGAATGAATGCATGGAAAATATCATTTATGCACAGCTTATATAATAGCAAAGAGACTACATCTGTTTGGAGAAGGAGGATAAACTCTCCCTAAAACAGACAAAAGGAAAAGAAAAAGGAAGAGGGGAAAGAATCATAGAATCATAAATTCTATTTCCCTTTTCCTTTTGTTTGCTTTAGGAAACAGAAAAGGAAAAGGAAAGGGGAAGGGGAAAGACAAAAGGGAAGGGGAAGAGGAATGGAAAGGAAGGAAGGGGAATTACTATTTACCCTCATTGCTCTTTGTTCCCATAACCCTTTCATTAGGAGTCAATAATTGTTTCAGCAATACTGTGTCACCTATAACACATTGGTGATAGAAACAAATTAGGTTAAAACAAGGACAACCACAAACAAGTAATCAAGGAGAAATAAAATAGAAGATTTACAAACCATTGATACTGGATTTTGAACATTTTCTACTTTGTGGATCTTCTGTATATCACTACTGGTTGCAAATGCATCTACACGGAATGCACTGGATTGGAGAGTGACTTCCAGGTTAAAACCCTTGCTGTGGTTGTTGCTGGAATGCTAGCTCTAGGGAGCTCCTCCATGGACTTATCACTGAGCTACACCAGATCTTACGTGACAGAGAAAGAGCAGATAGCCAGTGTAATTCTCTGAGGCAACTTCCAGTGATATCTGCAAAGGCTCTTACAACTGTCTGATTCCTATTCTTAGGAGAGCCTTGAAACCCAGACCACTCAAGCAGTATTAATGTCACCAATCTTTCTAAGAGGAAGACTCTGCTCTTGAAATTCCAGACAATTTTTAGGCTCTGTTATTTTTAAATCAAGTAAATAAGTAATTCAATAGTTGTTTGCCATAATTACCAGAGTTATTAATAACAACTTCTAATAATTATTAGGTCTATCTATTCAATTTTATTATACTTAATCACTACATTATGTTTGACACAGTAACTTTTTTGGTGGGGAGAACAGACTAGACAAGTAAATGGTATTATTTTTGTTGGTTTAGAATACCTTTCAAATAAACCACTTTGCTCTCCTCACATTTCTCTTTCCCATGATGAAAGTTATCCGTTAAAGTTTATATCAAAGAATCTGAACACAGGTTTATATTTTTCAACTACTTCATATCTGGTTCCAGATACAACTAGTTTTTCATCCAAGTTGGCAGCTGCAGCCCTGAGAGGCTGCAACTGAGCTCTGAGGATATATTTCAGGACCATAAGCTTAAATATCTTCAGTTCAGACTTACTTAATATCGAGAAATATCTGTATTACACATGGCCCTTTAACTTGTGGAGGAATTATTTGAATGAGGTTTTTTCTGGTACAGTCTTGAATAAATGATTATTCAAATAATTTCACGTCAGCTATTTTGCATCTTCCTCTTAATAAGACAATACCTTATAAAATAAATAAGGTAGACACTACAGAGTTTCTTTCATGTACTCCTGCTGATTGTTAGGGAATTCTTAAATTTGATTTTGATTTTTGGTGGGGTTTTCTTTGTTTGTGTTGGTTTGTTGTTGGTTTTTGGGGGGCTTTGGAGGGCTTATTATTATTGTTTTATTTTATGTTTTGTTGGAAGATTGCTTCAAATTATGTGACCTCTATTTTCTGGTCTTAAGCATCTAACTGACCAGTCAATACAAAATTTTTCTGCCACTTGAAATAATCCACTCCTTCAAAATGAGGAACTCGGCCAAAAGTATCTGTAGTATATATTAAAGATTAAAAGGATCACTGGAATTCTGTCACTTTGAGAATTAGGGAGATATTACATGCCCTGCATCAAAGCAGCTGCTAGGATTTTCCAAGTGTATATGGGTCTTCAACTACAAAAAGTTAATTTTCTTTGGATTTATTCTCTTTCTATCCATGTCTCCATTTCAGCACAATTCCTTTTGCAAAATAGCAATAATCTGGTTTTCCATAGAAGTTAGCATATTTCTCTATTTAGTTATCAATATTTGGGGAGGAGGGGGGAGGGTTAGTAACTGCTAAATAAACATAACATTTGGAAATTGTAGATTAAATGTCTATGAGCTTTTCAAAGCATTTCATAGAATCACAGAATGGATAAGATTGGAAGCAATCACAGTGGGTCATCTGGTCTAACCCCCCTTCTCAAGCGGGGTCATCCTAGTGCACATTGCACAGGATTGTGTCCAGACAATCCTTGAATGCCTCCAGTGAAAGAGACTCCACAACCTCTCTGGTCAATCTGTTCCAGTGCATGGCCCCTGCATAGTAAAGTTCTTCTTTTTGTTCTGGACGTCCTTGGTCAGGTTTAATTCCAGATAGAGCTTGGCCTTCCTTGTCTCATTTCTATTTATTCTAACAACTGTTGTGTATTTGTTTCAAGATTTTCCAGCAGATTTTCTATAGAAAAAGACCAGCCCAACCACAGCCCCCTAACCACTGAGGGAAGTAAATTTCATATTTCTCTGCATTGTTAAAAAGACTTGAGCTGACATTAAAAATCTGCACTGAATAGTATCTTCTACAAAGTATGTTACCAGTTGCATTTGGATATTGTGGTCCCACATAACTTTTCTGCCACAGAGTACTTCCTCTCAGTTTCACATATATTTAAATCATGAGGATAGTCTCTTTCCTTCACACATACACATCAGACCAATCCCACACTGATGTATCTAGGCATTATTTCAATAGTACTATTATCAGTGCATGCTGGAAGGAAATATTCTATTTTACAAAATTATATAACTAAATCAGTCAATCATATTTCTGATAATAATTGGCTGGGGTAAAGATTATGACTAATTTTTTTAAATAGATGATTGACAGCCACTGAAATTGCTCCTCTATATTAAAGTAGAAAACTAAATGACTGTTTTGTTCCTGAAATTTGATAATGTCACAGATAAAATTTTGCCCAGTTTCTGTAGTGGCAGAAATTGTGCCTAGCTTCAGAAGTCCTTTGGATCTGTTTTTCACAGCTGCCTTGCACAAGCTGAAAATGAACAGAATATTGAAATCAACAGTAAGGTCTAATTTCATTAACTCAAACATGAATGCTATTTGATTTTTAATACATATCTGACAAATTCTATTGCTACTCCCAGTTGTCTTGCTATACTTCCATCATATTAGGAAAATTTAGGCATATTGATGTTTTCCTTCACTCTCTCATTGTGTGTTTTCTAACAACTCATTAAGTAATTAACCTTTTCAAAACACTCAGTTTAAACCTATCTCTGTTGACATTGACCTTTGTGAATTAGGCCATCAAAGAAGTTTTAAAAATCCCACCAAAATGGAATTTGCCTCTGAGTAATTCTTCCCGGGGGAAAAAAATCTTTGTAATTATTGCCAAATTCCCAGGCTTTGTCCAAGCAGAGCTGCAAAATTATTCATTAAAATCCATGTGCTTTTTGAGTAGTTTTAGTACTTGTTTTACTTTTTCACGTAACATAAACATAAGAAAAACTATCCTACTTTTTTATACTACATCTTGAATCTCTTTGAAAACTAAAATTGTTAGAGCTGTGAAGACTTTTTATCCACTATGTGCTTTTTTCAGTTTTCACTTTAACGCTTACTCTTTGAAAAGCTTCATTCCATGTGTAAAATCTTCTATAAATCTATTTATCCTCTTAATCAATGCCATCACATTATTGCATTAATTTTAATATGCTGTCAGTTTAAAACTATTATCATTTTTATTTCATTGTAATGGACCATAGACAAAATTTCTTTTACAATCTCTCTAAATCACCTTTGGAAACACTTTTTCAGCCTAAAATAGAAATATATTGCACTACTAGATGAAGTAGTTTCCTTCTGGTTTTGTCAATCCAGAACTGAATGGCCTACAAATATATTGTCTTGTATCTGTTGCAACAGAAAGTCAAAAGGTTCTGTAAGTATGCAAAACCTTCCCAGTTACAGCAACATCAGTGAAGCAAACCAGAGTGAGGCCTACTGCCCTGAATTGCTTACCATTTTTCAAAGGTTTTACTGAGTGTCTGCATTTTATAGAGGAAGATTAGTTCTGGTTCACACTTTTCCATCTTTTATTCTGCATTGTTAGAATTATTCTTTTATTCCAACTCATAACCTATTATACCTACTTGTATCTCTTCATCAACAAAATTTCTCCTTTTAAACTTGCAAATCCTGTAGAACAAAAATACTTGTTTTCATATATGACTGATACTAAGTCCTAATAACAATTCTCAAAGCCATCATTATGTATTTTTCTCTTGTGAAGGAAAAAAAATCTGTTTTGTAGGGAACAGATACTGATTCTATTCTCAATTGGCTTTTCAGAACTATATCCCCTTCCACTCCCCTTCCATTCCCACACTTTATATAAAAAATCCTGGAGATAAGGAGAGACCATTCGAGATAAAAGTTATAAACCCACTTCTTTCAGACAGGCAAGAAGGAGGACCCTGGATGCTATAAGCAATGAAAAGTTATGGAAACAACATGGAGCATGTCCTCTTGTTATATCCTTTCAAGTATGGAAAGAATAAGAAGATTGTCAGGAGCAATCAACATGAATTTCCCAAGACAAAATCACACCTGACCAAGCTGAATGCCTGTGAAGATGAACTGAGTGCCTCCATGAATGGGCCGAGAGCAGTAAGCCCAATATATACCTGGAGTTTACCAAAGCTTATAAAATGGTCAGGAAGCTAAAGAAGTATGGCCTGGAAGAGCAAACTCTGAAGGCAGATGAACTGACTGAATTAAAAGGCAGAAATCACTGGAAAATCTCCAGACCTCAAGGTTGTTTTGCTGGGGAAAAAAAAAAAAAAATCATTCATTTTCCATGCTTTAGTGAAATAATACAACTAAACCAGCAGGTAACTCCTTCACCCAGCAGATGCTATGACTCTACTGGGGGGCTCATATTTATAATGCCAGAGGTTCTATTGGGCAGAAAAGACCTAATTAACGTCAGCAACCAATCCTGTTATACTCATATTTCAGAAGCAGAAAGTAACCTTCCTGAGCAGGTGCAGGCTTTGAATATTATGATTTACAAAAACAGCTTTACAAAAACTGCTCCATGAATCCATTAGCGTGCTAAAGCTAATGATGGCTTGCCAATTGAGAGTTTTGAAAGTAGCCCTTGAATGGAAAATTATGGAAGAAGGATAACACTTGTAAAGGCCTTGTATATTTTGGTTGTACGTGCTAAAATTTCCTCAGGTCTTTTCAACCTCTGGAAAAAGACAATCAAGGCAAGCTGATTCATCTATTCAACAGCCATACCTAATGCGCACCACTAACTGGGACTAGAATTTGTTTAACTGAATTCACTCCTTTGGAAATCCAAATTCTTCGATATAACCAGGTACAGAAACTGAGGTACAGAAAGCCCTCAAAAGAGAACTTTTCATGTTGTTGTTTTGTTTCTTTTATTCATGCTGTATTAATGCCTAAATCAAGGCATTACATTTAGATGGGAAATGGAAGGACAAAGTTTATCTCTGACATTCGCATCACCTAGTTTCTTATTTCACTTCAAAATGGTGATGAGGAAGAATTCCATTCTAGAGAAAGAATACTTTTGTAAATGATGACAAAAGCTGATGACCTAGATTTAATTCTAACAGATCTGACTGTAAATAATTCTGTCAGAATTTACTACAGAGCAGATAGTAATTAAAACTAACTTGAGTTTGCATGGGAATTTTTGCGGGGTTTTGTTTCAGTTTGGTTTTTAATGCAATCTATCTGAAATATGCAAGATTTTATATAGTAAAAGTAGAGTGAATTCTGACAGTCAGCCTTTGGAGTTTTTCATGACTGAAGGCACAATAAAGAAAGAAACTGTCAAGCTATTTTTCCAATAAGCTATTTGATAAATAAGCTATTTCTATGATTACAGATTATTTGTGAACCAGTAGAGATTTAAACAAATGTACTATCTAGCTGTGAATGGTTCCCATGGAAAAATGAAATAAAATGCAGTCTGTGAGTGTTCTTAAACTTCTGCGGTTATTCCCTATTGCCATTTTTCATTTCAGTGCAGGAGAGCTCACCTAGGTGACACATAATCACATAATCCTTTTTTTTTTGTAACTGCCTAACTGAATCTCTTAAATGGGAAAATATGCAAATGGATGATGAGTAACACATGAGAAAATAATCCATGTCCATATGAAAAATGAACGCTTTCAATGAAAATATTAATTCCTTAAATATTTCTGAGAACTGGGTATTTAGATAGGACTATCCAGAAAATGAACAATAAAATGTACAAAAATGTCTAACGAGAAGATTAATTAATCTGTCTAGAGATGACTTCTCTATTCACAGCTATAATCCCTAATGCTTAGAATACATCCAACAAGTTAATATGGGCTTTTTTTGCATTTGATTTTGAACAGTAGATAGGAGAGGACAGTCTCCCTCTTTTATGAACTAGTATACAATGAAAATACTCATTTCACAATGCCAAATAAGGCAGCTGTTTCCTAAGTATCTGCTAGGGGTTTTTTTCGGAAAAAAACTGTTTTGTTAGATAGCTATGAAGGAACCACTAAAACCAAGCTGTTATGTTTTTATGAAGTTGCCTGCTATAGTTTTTATGAGCCCAAACTCCTCTTTACAAGTATAATAAAAAGCAACTAGCATTCATGTGTGTGTTTGATTTGTTCAGTGCAGGCAGTGTAATGAGGTCTACAGGAGTTCTCTTTGTACTGCTGAGTGACTGTGTTCTTTTTATTCATTATTTTTTCTCAGTATAACTTTGAATAAACCAAAAAAATACATAGAAATATTGAATATAGGACTTTTGCTATTACATTACTTTTAAGCAACACAAAACCAGTAACTTCCAAATTACTGAGCACTGGAACTGTTTGTCCAGAGACGTAGACTGTCCCCTCACTGGAGAAATTCACAAACCATATGGACACAATCCTGTGCAATGTGCTCCGGGATGATCCTGCTGGAGCAGGGAGGTTGGATCAGATGACCCCCTGTGGTCCCTTCCAGCCTGGCCCATTCTGTGGATGTGTGCACGTGTGTACACTTCTGTATGTCCACACACATGCACACTCACATTTACAAGTGTATGGAAGCCGCCTTCTCATAGATGAGAAGCAGACAAAAACTGGGATTGTGGACAGACTTGTCAAATCATGCCAGGTCTCGTAAACCAGCACAGCCAGCTGAAGCTAAGCTCTATGTGTCTCTCTTTCTTCTGAGTTGTGATGGCGTGGAAATGCATCAGCAGAGCAGCATAAGGGGAGATGACATGTAGAAGAAGTGGGGTGACAGAAAAAATTCAGATATTTAGAAGTACTTTTGGGCACAGTGAATGAGTACAGTATTAATGGATCTCATTAAATTTTGATTTCATTTCCTCTGGGCAAGCAGGGGGTGAAACCAGCGGGTAGACCAAATAATGGTCCCAGATTATGAGAATTTCATCTTTATTTGAACTAGGAACTAATAGCTCTGGAATTCAGTGAGAAAAGATTGCAAATTTTTCCCTGTTTGTGCTAAACAAAAGATAAATAATTCCAGTCACACAAACTCAAATGCGTAATTTCCAAATGAAACTAATAAATACATAAATTAAAACTTATCAGTTGGAATAACAGAAGGATATTGTTCATATCCTTTTAAAAACTTTGCCAAATATTTATTGATTCTCTGAGACAATAGTTCTGGTTTTGGCATTAGGGACATTAGGATGTTAACCTTTCAGCCCTGACTACACTGTACATCTGAGGAACAATGGAACACATAATTGCCCTCAACAAGAAATCATGAATCCTACTTAAAAAAAGACATTTGGCCCTCCCTATGATGTCTCATAATCCATCCCATAATCCAAGAAGTAGACACTATAATTGCTCTGTATTATATAATTCCTTACTATTGATTGATCATATTAATATAGAAACATTATTTAATAACGTCATTATGACTAATTAGGTTTTTTCCCATTACCTTAAATGGTTCCATATTTTACTTTTGATCCTACTCCTCACTGGTGATTTAATGCTTTTTTTGGACTCTATTTTTTCTGTTAATTACTACTAGCTAGGATTTAAATACAGAGGTAATGACACAAAAAGAGAAAAGTTTAATGGTGGGAAACATTTATATTTAAATATAAAGAAAAATATGTGTGGGAAATAGAATTGATAGAAGAGACATATAAAATGAAATATACTCAATCATATGAAAAAGAAATTATAAACAGAAAACATGAAAATAATTTAAGGGATTGTAATGAGTAAACTGGAAGAAAATAGCCAACTTTCAGTAAAAAAATCATAAGTCAGAAACTGAATCTAAATACCTCTTAAAAGCATATAAAATCACTTTATAAACTCCTTAATTTCAACCCTGAAATACATACCCTAAAGCACTTGCATTTTATATTGGATATACTAAACTCCATTTTCAAGAATTACTAGAAAGCTTCTTCAGCAATGCTTCCACTGAATTCTACATCAAACAAAATTTTATAGAAATTCGTATTTCATCTATTCTATAGTATCAGGGGGGTTTATGCATTATTATAATATGCTTAATTAAATGCATTTAAAAATAACACATTTTAAAGAAGCTATCCTTAAATACTTGGCCAGAGGCTAAGCCCCCAGCCTGTCACTCACTTCCCCAGGTAGAGTGAAGACTCCCCTGGGGAGCATGAGCCAAAAACTCTCAGTAGAGATAAAGACAGTTTAATAAGTGAGGCAAAGTTTCACACATAAGCAAATCAAAGAAAGAATTAATTCACCACTTCTTATCAGCCGGCAGATGTCCAGCCACCACCTGGAAGGCAGGGCTTCAGCTTGTGTTACAGGTACAAATTCCATAATCGTGAACACAATCACTTCTTCCCCCCGGGCTTTTATAGCTGAGCATGATGCCATATGGTGTGGCACATCCCTCAGGTCAGTAGGGGCCAGCTGTCCAGGCTGTGTTTCCCCCAGCATCTCATGCAACCTTAGCCTACTCACTGCAGGGCAGAGTGAGAAACAGAAAGTCCTTGACGCTGTGTAAGGACTCTTCAGCCATAGTTAAAACACTGGTTTACTGTCAAGTTTATTTTTGTGACAAATGCAAAGCACAACAACATACTGGTGCTACGAAGAAAGTTGGATGAACCTAGTACAACTACTGGGAGCTTAAGAAGAAAATTCCAAGGACACACTACTGTGTTGTGTGTTTGAGAAATATTAACACTTATCTGCTATACAAGTACTCTCAAAACATTTAGATTCGTGGCTTTAAAGGGATAGATGAGCTGGGAACTACAAGATGAGGATTCTCATTTTACAGGCATGCCTGAGGAAAATTAACAGCATTTATTGCGTTATTTTTGGTTGTTATGGATACAAGAAACAGTAACGACTCTTTCCACAACTTGCAATTGGACAAAAATCAAAAGGGTCAATGAAATAGGCAGTGATGAAAGACAGTGATAACAACAAACATAAAAGCAGACTGAATCTTAAAATCAGTGGCCTTGTCTGCAGACATGTGTGATTCAGAGCCTTAAATTCTAATTACTTCACAGACTTCTGACCAACATGTGTTTTTAGGATACATTTCCTTTCAATTCTACTTAGTACCTCTTGTAGGTCTTCATTATGCTTTGATGTCTATTCAAATACCCTTCCTCACGACTGTTCAAAGAAAGAACAGGTATTGGTTGTAGGCCAGGGACATTATTTTGCTAGAATTATCAAGAAATTTATTCCAGATCAGGAATTTGTGATTTCTCTATACAGGAACTTGTCCTTGAAACCACACTAACATTAGGAATTTAACTTAAGACCCTGAGTTTGGAGCAAAGAGATTTTAGCATTGGGCCAATAGAAACTTCATGGAGTTCAGGGATCAGAAATGCAAAGGCACATACCACCAGGGGGATTCGGGAAGCACCTGGCTGAAAAACAGTTTTGATGGATAGAAAAAGGGAAACACAACTAACACTAGGCTGAATATGAGCCCACAAGTACGCTTGTATCTCAAATAAAATAAATCTTCCCCCTCTATGATACAGTAGGGGAAGTATGATCAGGCAAATGAAGAAAATTGTTATTCCTCTTAGCTCAGCACCAGTGAGATTGCACCTGGAACACTGCATCCAATTTGGGTTCCCCCTGATCACACAGAATGTGGAGAAACTGGAGAAGGCTACCACGATGGTCTGCAGCCTAGAGGACCTAAATAAAAACAAAGATTGAGAGAGCTGATGGTCTTCAGTCTTGCATGGAGGAACCTAAGGCATGACATAATAATGCTCCATAACTACCTGAAGGGCAGTTACCATGATAGAGATTTGATTTTAATTAAATTAAAATACAAATTACTGATATATGTAATATGCTAAGTGACACAGTAACATTATTTTAATGTATGATAACTGTATACAGTAATTCAGTATTTCAGCATTTCAATCTGCATTACAGTTGAGGACAGTTACACCACTTATAAAAATCTTGAGAAGAATTGTTAAGAAAAATTAATTTTTCCAGGAAGTAAATTCATGTTTTGCTCCTACTTATTGATATTTATCAAACCCTGAAGCAGAATTATATGACAAAAATTGTGAATGATAGAACTTTCAGGTATTTAAGGCTTTGCCAACTATTTAGTAGAAATTCTTTCATTTAATATTTCATTTTTTAATATAATTTGAATTTAACTAGGTATTGAGGCTTTCCCCTTAGGCAGTTTCTCCTTCATCAAATAATTGTCATAATTGTTTTGGACAGGTAATTATTCTTTATATCCAGCTTAAATATCTTTTTTTATAAATGTCAAGATATAATTTTACATTATAATCTCTATTTCCATGGATAGTACATTGTTGCATGAAGTATCTTTTTTCCCAGATGTTTCTTCAAATATGGGTAGCATTAAAAGGATCTGAATTCTACATTTGGAACAAACTGGGGCACCAGAGAAAATCTATCTATTAAATTGCCTTCTTTTCAGTGTAATCTCACCTGTCATTTGGTAGTTTAGTTTGGTTCTCTTTAGGATCTTAGTCTAGGTCATATTTCAAGATGGAAAGATATTTACCTTGGGAATCATGAAGGTTTGTTCTCTCCCTTTTTCTTTCCCTCACTCTATAACTACAGAGAGAACTCAACTTTGAGACCTTACTGACTATAGACAAGTTAAGCACCAGCCGGGATTTACTAAAAATGTTCAGTAAATGAAAGCTACCTTTTGCACAAGTTAGCAATATTTATCTGCAGTAATCACTCATGGGCATGGACTCTGCACACATGGTGGAAAAAGTGCAAAGCCTTATTGCGCATCAGAAATTCCCTTAAATGCCAGTACCTACAGGATATCACACCATATAAACAGGAAAGATGTTCACCTCAGTGTCCCCCAATCACCTGGGGTATTTCCCAGACATTGCCTATTATGGTAAAAGGTAAACAATACCTTACAAGGTCAGAAACTGCAATTATCACATCTCATAGGGCTGACACTGTCCAGAAACCCACAATCCTCTCTCAGCCCATCCCCGGTGACCTGGCTGTAATCCCAGGATCACCTCCGGGTCTGAGAACGAGGCTCTCTCTTCGGCCCTCAGGGCCTATCTCTCTTCCACCACACAGTGCACCCCAACATTTATCAATCTGACTCTGTTCCAAATTATAATGTAAATTAAAATATGAAATTTAAATTATGTCTCCCTATAGTTAGACCACCTTCCAAAATTCTGAATTAACTCAAGTTAGAGAAACTACCTTTGACTCTTTTATACACTATACACGCATTCTGAATAAAATAACATAGACTGATCTTTAAGAAGAAGGAAGGAAGGAATGGATTGAGTAAAAGAGAGGGAAGGAGGCCAGCAGGAAGGCATGCAGGGGGGCACACAGACTGGTGTGTTTGTGCACTCTATGGTAATAGTTATAGTAAAAAATTATTAACTAAAAATAAATCCGTAACAGGTATTTCTAATTTGTTAATGTGTTGGGGTTTTATAGTTTGTACTTTCCTGGCTTTTATTTCTCAATATCCTTCTTTGTTATTAACTGCAGTAAATTATATTAATTTATCCAAGTTGAATCTATTTTGCATGTGATGGCAATTGGTGAGTGATCCCTTATCTTGACCCATGGGCTTTTTAATTGGGTTTTCTCCCCCTCTCATATTGACAAGGGGAAGTGATAGAGTGCTTTGGTGGGCACCAGGCATCCAGTGAAAGTCAACCCATCATACCCTTCTATTTCATTTTCTTTGCCTGCTACTATCCTGCAAGGCTTATCATCACTGTCTAGATGACTAATCTCTTTACATCTCATTTAAATGAACTGATAACCCAGTGATAACTACAACAGTACAGTAAAGTGTGTAAATTCCTTGATTCTATGATAGGGAATTAATTTTTCTTTAATGAGAAGTACAATTAAAAAAACATGCTTTTATGGAGGCAAATGTAGAAAATTGCAGAAAATTTTGACCACAGGAAACATAAAAAGAAGTGTTTGGTTGGAAGCTAATGACAGCATGTTTCAAATGACATAAAACTTAGCAAGTTATTTGTGGTGCATAACATGAGGTACTTAAACAAGGAATTAATAGTCTAATTAAATTGTAGGCATTTTTTTAATCACTTCATATAATCTAGAGAGAGGGAAGGGAAAGACTCATGCAAAGGGTGATGGAAAGCAGAATAATTTCCAACCACATTAATTTATACAGTTCATGAGCTTTAATATCTGACATGACTAAAACAATATAGTTCCTATTTTAAATTTGTCAGTCTGCCTATACCCAGTTAAAACCAATATTTTTCCTCATCTCAATAACTGTAATGCCCAGTTCATCACATTAAGTCTTACACTTTCAGGATTCACATTCTCCATTAGCATAAATTAGTTCTATAAATATCTGATACCACCAAAATCTTGTCAAAATTACACGTATGTATATGTGTGTGCAAGTGAGTGTGTGTGACTGATCAAAAAATCCCTAGCATGGAAGAAGGCGCAGAGGAGATGAGCACAAGCACTTGCGAAGCTCAGGGTAGAATATGGGGAGTGAGCACAGCTGTTGTAAAGGAAGAACAAAGGGACCAGAGGGTGGCCAGAAGACTTAAAAAAAATGCATCATCTGTCTCATTATCAGTTGGAGGGAACAGCTGTTTGTGTAAACACCCTCTGCTAAGTGAATCAAGAGAAGCTGTGAATGTCTTCCTGATTGAGACAGATCAATATGGGAGAGATGTATACATGTCTCAGCCAAACCTAAAGTAAAGAAAAAATGAGTGACCAACAAAATATATTTTGAAAATAGCAACAGGCTTGGATCTCTGTATTCCTTCCCAGTGACTGGGGCCGCCCAGTGACGTGATAGAGAGCATGTAGAGACTGGTCATGGGATGCATGTTTGTGTTGGGATCTAACTGCATAGAGCAATTGCCATGAAGTGTTTATGTTGTGGTTTCACTACACTGCTGTATCACTCTACTAAATCAAGTGAAGCATCAAGTATTTCCAAATGAGTAAATTTGGTATTATTCTCTGCTTGAAATGTCTAACAGAGCCTGGTCAGATAATATTGGACTCTGACAAAGCATCCACATTCCCTTTAGGAAAAACAAAATTCATGTGACATTAATTTCATTAAACCCAATGTATTATTTAGAGAAATATGATTTTTGCAAGGGCTGTGTCTTAAACATTAGAATTATTTGTTGTCGTTATCTATCTCATTTTAATATTCCCTTTTCACTAAGAGCCTTAAGCATTTTTTCATATAAAAGACATTAAGGCCCTAGTCCTAATGTAAAACTACTTAATTTTCACCCTAAAGCTCTTAAATTAATTTCAGTATGCATAGATTTGAAGGAAAAAAAGATTATTATTTGTATTTCTATTTGAATGTAAGGATTCAGTTCTGGTTTTTCCTTTCCTATTAAATTCTTGACATTGTATTATACTTTTTGCAAGCTAAGGGCAAAGCCACCTCTACAAAAGCCAACTTTACCATTTATAGCATCTGCTTCCCTTTAAACTGTATCATGGTGTTGGAGTCAGATTATATCTTTAACAGAAATCAAGTATAAATAGAGTTTACCTTTTCATCTCCCCAAATACTTATCTATATACTAAATATTTAACTCTGAGCATAAACATATTTTTTGCTTTGGATTAGTGGAAAAACTTGTACTTAATATTTTAAAGCTTTATTTTAGCAGATTTCTTAAAAACATGTAATCTAAGACTAATAATCAAAAATTCCTGTTAAAGGCTTGCTCTGGAACTAAGCATTTATGAGTATAGTTTTATGGCTTAGATGTGTTGAGATTTATATTTAAGAACATATATTCATAAAAACCTAATTTTTTTTCATTTGTCTAATGCAGAAGATGATGTATATTTTCATATTTTCTGTCAGTTGCAATGGGCTATTTTTGGAGAATTAATTTTCTGTTACTCTGCTTATTGTCTCAAAAATTTTTGGTTATTCGAGGGTTTCATTCTGCTTCTCATCCCTGTCTTCTTGCTCAGGGGGCTGGATACCCCATGAACAATTGGTCATCTTATTAAAAACTGAGGTAAATAAGGCATTTATCAGCTTATCCATTGTCACTATGTTTCATCTCACATGCAATGAAGGATGGAGATTCTCCTTGGGCCTCCTTTTGTTGCTCATGTGTTTATAGAAATGTTTTTTAATGCCTTTTGGCACAGTAATGCATTGACATGACCCTTAGAACAGATTACTAGAAAGCGAATTTCGAAGCTATCATCTATACTATTAACTCACAGTTGTGGATGCTGTACAGCCTGAAAGATAAGCTATTAATCTAGTGATTTCTGTGTACAAATCATGATATATGATTACTGAAGTCTATCAGTGCTACAATAAAACAATTAGCTGTAACAGCCTGTCAGGGAACATCATGGAAATAAAGTGGTAATATACATCGAAAATTGGTAACAAGGACAAAGAGGAAGCACCTCATTCTCCTGTCTCAGCGTGAATGTCCTTCTGGACTAATTCTGAAGAGCATAAAAGCATGCACTTGTGAAGAATCGATAAACAGAAATAGATCAAATCAAACAAGTTAAGAAACAAACTGATTGCAAGCCTAGGGAGAAACAAAGCGACAGAGAAGTTTTACCCAGGAGAAGCTGACATGGGTGTACCCATCTGTTCTGTTAGAAAATAAAAACAGGAGAGTTAGAAGTTCAGAGACTAGCCCAGTGGTGAGATCAATATCAATTACGGGGGAGATGGCTTGGCTAAGAAACTCACATCTCATGCTAAGACACCAAAGCAGCAAAGAAAAGATCTGTTAAGTATAAATCAATAACTGAATTTTAATTTCTTGCTTTTTAGTGGCTTTTTGAAACTGAAAATGCCCATGGGCCCAGGACCCATTTCCAGTTCACCCAGGGCAGTCCATTCCAGCAGCTCTGCAGCTCTGCAGCTCTGCACTGATGCCCAGCTCCACCCCAGCTCTGCCTTGCCCAGCCACGAAAGGATCTGACTGGATTAGGGTCACATCCACTTGCTGACATCCCAGCATGTCCCCACGCCATCCTCATGGCCCTGCTGTTCTGTCTGACCCTTTTTTCAGTCACTGAGTATGAACCTGAGCCCCGATCCTGCCACAGCCTTGGCTTGGCCCCATCCCCACTTCAGTGGACCACAAGAGAGATTAAGAAACTCATGTTCTTTTCATAGTGTAAACATTAGAAACTAAACAAACAAAAATCATCAACAACAACAAAAATAAAAACCACCACCACAAGAAACACAAAAATACCAGACAAAAAACAAAGATACAGAAATTACTAAAATATGAGAAATAATTTACATCACCACTCCTCCTCCCCATATATCTACCATTTTATAATATTGCACTGAAGTAACAGCATGTAGTATTTTCATTTAGAAAGTGGAAGACAGTAAAACCAGCAGAACTTCATATGATGAAATTATCAATTTCAAATGGTTATCTTTGGAAGCTTTTTACTGTACTGATGTGTAAAGATTAAACTTCAGACTTTGCAATGTATCTTAAACTTTGTTTTGTATTAGCAATGTTCTAACAACAAAAATGAAAACTTATGGTTATTTTCCTCTTAGTAGTTTATTAAAACATACAAGAGAGGATATTAATAAATTCTGTTATATCAGTAAATGCTTGCATAATTCAAATTAAGTATTCAGTAATTACAGTGCAAATTTTTATTAAAAGATGTTATGGTTGCAAAATCAAAGTGCAGAAGGGCCCAGAATCCATCTTGTGAATAATATTACTTCAGCTCCTTTGTTAGGATACAGCCTCTAGCCATATTATTTCTACTATAGCATCTTTATCCTATACCAGCTATTCAATAAGTTAAAAGTATGTAATCAGGTTTCTAGAAAACACCAACTGTTTCAAACCAGTTATTGTCAGTTAAATAGTTGTAGATTTCAGATGATGAATAAAAGGAGCAGGAGCAGAACTATTTGTTCTCGAGGCTGTGGAAGCTGACTGTTGTTGCAGAGGATTGAAATCTGCTGTCTCCTCTGCCACTAATCTCTTGGAGAGAAATAGGGAGCAATTCAGTCTTTTGTGTGTGTGTGCTGGTTTTTGTGTTTGTTTGGGTTTTTTCCTCTTTTACTTCTTTCTTATGCCTAGGAATACATACATAAGAAATAACTACTATTACATAAACCTAAATGCCTTCCAAAATCTTTTAAATTATGTAATAATGTGCATGTTCAATTCACAAGAAGTGTTGATATAGGTATTATCATAGTGTTCATTTTACGAAGAGCCAAGCAGCTCCAGATATTTGTTTTAATGGACTTAAAAGCCATTAATGGTACCAATTACCTCCAAGAAGCACCTCATTACTAACACCAGCATTTTGCACTTTGACCCTGAGGTAGTATTTCTTTCCATTTTTCTTCAAGATTTTGAGTCTCCAAAACATAAAAAGAAAAAACAAATTACAATTTGTCTTACCTGTTCTGCAAAATGGGATATCTGTTAAGAAAGCAGGCATCACCTTATGCAGTGTAAATAACCTAGTATCACTGCAAGATTAGTATTGCATACTGGTAATAGATTGATACGATAAATAGTAGTAGAAATTTTATTTTGAAAGTGTCAGTCTGTAGGGTATTTAACATTTTGATTTCTTTTTTTTTTTACAAGGGGTAAATGTTTACACTTAGACTGCCACTTGAGACAGTGGCTTGACTCTGTCCTATTCTGTCCATAGCTATTTATTTATCCTTGCAAGAGTTTAAGCTGGCTTTAGGGTTCAAACAACTCTTTAAAAGCGTATTAAAAAACCCCAAACCAAACACATAACCCTCCCTATGTTTTTTATTCTACATTTGTGTTAAATATTTTGCAGCCATTTGCCTACAAATCTCTTTTGATTATGATTAACAACTTGATTAAGCTGTGAAATTTGTTCTCAGCTTTTTCAGTCATGACATCAAAGATGAGAAAGATTTCCCACAGGTAAAAATAGACACCTAGAAAGAAACAACCAGACTTAGGGCATAGCATTTCCAATATAAAGAAAAATAGATCTAACTTCCTTATCTTCCCACAGCCAAGAACAAAATATGTTTCACAGAAATATATCATTCATATTTCTTGGAATACAACATTTGCACTGCTGCAAGAATAATGAATTAGTGATTTTGTGCTTCCAGATGGAGGAATTCCAAGACTGATCATGAAAAGCCACAGCCAAGAAGAAGTAAGGTGGAAAGGAGGGGTGGAAGGCTGGCAGCATTTACTTGGGATGTGAAAAAATCATGTTTTCTCAGTCTTTGCAAAAAAAACCCTCACCAGTGAGGAAGCAGAGAATATTCTTTTCCCTTTGGGGACTGAAGCATACTACAGAAAACATGAAGACAGCTGCTCTTACATATTAAAGAATAAGTGCTTTACTTGCTATGATAATTTATTTGATTATTTTCAAAACAAAATTAAACTAATTAAAAACCACATTAAAACCAGAACTCCACAGAGTTCCTTTTATTTGGAAAAAAGTATCAATTCCTGACTTAACAATGCCTGACTTATTCCGACAAAATAGAAAATTAGTTAGTTCCACTGGAAAAATTATATTCGTAATTATGATTTTTTAACGTGATAATATCCTGTTTCATCTTCTGTGAAAACAAGCTGTTTAGTGGTATAAAATACAACAGGAAAAAAATGTGGTTATATTAAGCAAATTATTCCGTTTCTGAATATTTTCATCGTCTGGTAATGTTTTATTTGGTGCTTGGCCCCAGGCAGCTATAGCACTCTTGCTACAGCAATATTTTTAACTAACAGCAATAATATCTAGAAAGAAGGAAAAGTCGAGCCACAGCTTTCTTTCATATGAAAAATTCTATATATTTATATCTGTATTATACATAACATAGGACAGCTCTAGTGCAGCTAAGTATAACTGAGTTTTCCCAGATTTCTTCCAAACTTCTTCAAAAAAAGAGAACTCTTTTGGTTTGCCAGGTCTTTGAACATTTACATTCCATTATATGTCTCATATAAATTCTTTTCTAGAAAGCTTCATAGAGTTTTAAGAATATTTTTCCTTTTTTACCATAGAACATTATTACAGCCACTTTGTGGAGTAATTCTTATAGACTTGAGATACTGATAGGAGGGACAACTTTCCAGATAAGTTCAGGAACTGAGAGTAAAAGGGTGAGATTAGCTCTTCTCAGTGGTCTCATCACTCACAAGCAAGAAGCAGGAAGGGGAAAGCAGAGTCATTTGCCTATAGTTAAGAGCACTGAGCAACAAGGAAAAGTAGTTTGGCATAGACATAAAGACCTGGGAGGGTTTCAGAACAGTAAAAATAAAACACTGTGGGGATCCAAAGAAGGGTCTTGTGAGACTGCCTGAGTAACAACAAAGAAAATGAAATTCACAAAAGGCATACAAAATTATGTAAATATAAGGAAATTCGTCTTTTGCACATAAAGTTATGGGATCTAAATGGATCGTTTTCCTTCTGAAAAAGTTTGTGTTAGTTATGACAGACAGTTCTAAGGAAATATCAGCTCAGTGTTCAGTAGATGTTTAAAACAGAAAAAACATTAGATATTTTTATGAAAGGAAGTATAAAGGCCACCTTGTGAGGTATGATTAAGCTGTAAGTGAAATTTAGAAAAAATAAAAGAAACTGAAGTTAGAGAAATACTCAGTTATTTGAGAGGATGGAAAGAATTAGTGAATACTATTCAAACAAGAATTAGGACCCCACAGGATCTGCCTCTTCTGCTGTCTAAGTCAGGTGTAGCCTTGGCTTCTGTGGCATGAGAAAGTGAAGAGTTACAGTCCAGAGAGCTCAGGTGGTAGGTTTGGTGGAATATCACCATTTATTGATAATGCAGGTTTCAGTAGACCAGTGAAGCTGACACAGTCCTGCAGTGCTGGTCCTGTCCCTTTCACATGTAATCACCAGGAGAAAATGGAAGTAGAGATTCTAAGGCTTTGAAATTTTATCTTTAATACAATACTGTCTTACACCTGAACAACAGGAAAATAAAAAAAACCCCAACAAACGAACGAAAACAACCAAACAATACAAAACCAAAAGGTCAACTGTCCTGTCTAAAACTCATTTTGCCTTTTATATCGAGTGAATATATCTAAATAAAATTCAGAGGAATTGAGAAACAGATTCAAAGCACATAGAATTATTTTATTCATTAAGGGAAAAAATGCTTAAATATCACCAGTACATATCCCAAATGCATTATGATTTGCACTTGAAAAAAGATGTTTACAAAATATATTGCAAATTCAAGACCACTCTGATTTTCCCCTTTCTTTGGTAGATTTCTTCACACCAAACTTTAAAATACTTATTTCAATACCAGTCAAACTATTAATTGACTGATTTTTGAAATGCAGATTATATCCCTTTGGAAAAACTGTCAAGAGACTGATTTTTGAAAAACTATATTAAAAAAAAAATCAGAGGAGAAAAATCTTGTTGAATATCTGAAAGAACTAACCCATTCACCTTCATTTTCTCTGTGTGGAGAAGATACTGATTAACTGGGCACAAAGTCCTGACCATAGAGATTCCCACACAAATGACACAGTTTGAGTGTGTGATCATGAACTTGTGAGTGAAAAGGTGGTCTTAAATTTCAGTCTAAATACGCAACCACAGTATGATTGCTCTGCTACGCGTATCTCTGCTTATAGGTATGAGGTAATCATGTAAGCTATACATCACTTTGTAAAAACATTGTGGAAGCTGCATGTGAGTAGTGCATGGCATACATCCAGGAGAGCAGTGCATATATGAATGGTGATCACAGAATGATGGGATAATCTCAGTTGGAAGTGAGCTCTTTAGGTCCCTAGGCCAACCTGTCCTAAGGTGACACAGACACTGAGATTGCTCAGGGTCCTAAACATTTGAGTTTTGAATATCTACAAGGATGGATACTCCACAGCCTCTCTAGGAATCTCTCAGGAGCATTTGACTACCCACCTGCAGAATTGTTTCCTTATACAGTCAAATTCTCCTGTGATTCAGCTTGCGTCATTTGCCTCTTGTGCTTCAACTGTGCATATCTGGCTCTTTCTCTATATCTCCCTCAAACACTAAATAGTGGTAGACAGCAAAAAAAAGGTCTTCCTGGAGTCTTGTTTTTCTGTAGGCTAAACAAACTCAGTTCTCTCACACTCTTCTTGTATTTCATGTGCTTTAGTCCTCTCACCAATGGCCCTTTACTAGATTCATTCTAATATGCCCATGTCTTCCCAAACTGAGAAGAAGAAAACAGCACTCTAGATGCATTCACTCTAGATGCTGGGAATTATCACTTCCCTCGACCTGCTATCCTCTTCTCTTATAACCAGAAATGTTGCTGGCCTTCTTTGCTGTAAGGGCACATTGCTGGCTCATGTTCAGCCTTACGTCAGCCCAGACTCCAAGTGCTTTTCTGCAAAACTTGTTTCTAGCCACTCTAGTTCCAGACAGTTCTGTTGCTCGGAGGTTATTATGTGTGTTATTCTGACCTCGGTTTAGGTATTTGCCTTTGTCGTTACTCCTCAGACCACCTCTACAACCTGTACAAGATCATTCTGAATAGCAGTCCTATCCCTTCAGTTTATTGTGTGCATTTTGTACCTCAGTATAACTGAAAACCGGCTGAAGATCCATTCTGTCTCATGATCCCAGTCTTTAACAAAGCCATAACCACCAGCACTGGGATTGACCCCTGAGGGATGTTACTGCCAAGCAGACGATTATTCAGCAGTTTATAAATGAATGACTGTGACTATATCCCTACCAACTGAATACAGAGTTTTGCTTATGATGAAGTTTAAATGTATGGAACATATTATGATTCTCTAACTCAGCACTAAGAGGGATTTAATTTTTATTTTTCTATGTACTGCATGTGTTTGGTTGTTCTGAACTTTAGCATTTGAAACCACTTTATAGATGGATTTCAGAGGTAAAAAAGAGGAAAAAAACATGCCAAATAAAGAAAAGAAACCCCCCACACTGGGTCAGAGTAACTAAATCACTGCCTAAGTAACTTACATGACTAGATACATGTCTTCCTATTCTGGATCATATAAAAATATGAAGCAGACAACGATGCCAAATTCGTGAAGGGTTTGAGGAAAGTCATTATCATTTTACATGAAAGTCATTATCATTTTACATATGGCATAAACAAGTATCTGGAAATAAACAATGTGATACATTTTTAATGATATAAAGGTCGTCCCTAATCCTCTGATGAGCATTTCCACACAGCCTCCATAAGGGAAAACAGTAGATATTTTTCATCGTCATTGCTAGTTTCATGAATCAAACTCTTAGAAAAGTAGCAAGAAGCTAAGAGTCCAGTTGGCTTAGATTTCTTCCCCCTAATTGTCTGACTTCATCCTTTGAAGGCAATGACAGAGAAGTACAATGTGACTTATTTCATTATTACCTTACTGCTTCAGTGACACAAATTGCCAGATCTCAGGATTTAAAGCTATATACAATCATGCTAAGTGGCTAAGAAGAATTTAGGTCATTTTAACTGCAAGAAAGAGGAAGATGTTGTGCATTTGAAAAAAAATCCCAATGATAACTTTTAAAAGGTCTATTATTTAAATATGTAAATACTTTTTAATGAAAACACTAAATAAAAATAAGTAAGGTACAGTTAAAACATGAAAGTAAAATTAATTGATTTATCAATTTGTCAAATTTCTACCTTACCATAGATAAATTTGTATAATTAAAATCCTTATCTTAGATTCCATCTCACTTTAGTCACTTGTAAGAGGCAAGCATGGCAGCAGCTCATTAGTCGAAGTTCCATTTTAATCAAAATAACGTGACTGGCACCTCCAAAGGACAATTAAAAAAATGAATGAGATAACCTACCCCTTAAAGTTAAAAGGTTTGGCAAACATCAAACAGTCTTAGGGAGACAGTAAGCGAGGTTATTTCCCACTGGTTTTAAAGATCTTTGATATTAATTCCATCTAAAAACAATGGTGGTATGGCATGTTCATTCCTGGATGAGAAAAAGAAATAAGAATTAATTCTGAGACACATCTGAGGCCTTAACATAGGGATATTTTTGTCTCTTGAAATGAGACCTTGCTAATTTTTCCTCCTGTAGTTTCAAGTGTTATGTGCCAGGTGAAGACAGTGGGAAAATTGCATAAGGATAGTACATGTGATATGCCTAAAAGTCATTGCATTGGATACCAACATAATTTAAGTGCCAGCTTGCATTACACAAAGATCATGTCAGGCTGTAAATCACTTATTGTACTGTTGTTTATCCAATCATGATGAAAAAGAACTCCATGTACTAGAATATAGGTAACCACAATAAAAAGGTTGTATACTGGGAAAAGTGTATTTTTTCACAGCCCCAGAATTTCAGGACCCACATAATGTTGTCCCAAATCTCATTCTTCTGTATGTCATCTTCACCTTGACTGTCTTTTTTGAGTATTTTCTTTTTCAGCAAACAGTGACTTTTCTGTTATTAGTCAGATAGGTTGCATCCTTCACTCCAGAAATTCCAGTCCTTTAAAGCAAATCATCTTCTAGATTTGGCTGTTTTTAAGCTTTCCTAAGTATTGTAGAAGTCACAGGGCGCAAGGTCGAAAACCCTCTTTGAGCCTGCAACTGTGTTTGTGATGCCATGATGACTTTTTGCTTTTCTTTTATACTCTTTTTATATACTCTTTTATATAGCTTTTATGTATTCTTAGTGCTTTTAGCCTACATAGTTATAATTCTTTAAGTTTGATAACTTCCCTTAGACCCAATATTCTGTTAAGCCAAGAGACCAAACATCCTGGAAATCCCTGACACCAAGGTCCTCTCCAGAACACATTCTGTAAACAAAGATAGGCCTATCCAGGGGAAGGTTCCTTGGATGAGGGGTCCCACTGGAGTCCCTGGGGAATCTTTGATAGATATGCTTATTTGCAAGGCATATAATTGTATGCACATTACATTGTGGGTGGCCATTTTTCGGTGGGCAATTTGGGGTGCATTTCGATGTGCATTTCATCATATCTAAGCATCCTTTAATAAATACCAAAGTAAAACCTTTTTTCCCTCTTAACTGTGTTCAGCTCTCTTAATTTTAAAACCAGGAAAAGGCATCATCTGAGGTGCACATAATTTGCTAATGCACATACTGCTCCATACAAAGTATGTCTAAGAGCAGCATAACACAGCCATCTACAATGATCTGCTCTGGAGAGGTCAGAGAAAACAAGGGAACAGGCAGAAAGTAGGTGTGTACCTTCTACTCAATTTCCATATTCTGACATGAAAGGTGAAAAGCTACAAAGCTAAAAACAAAAGCAGACCTTTTCAAAGCAGTGTTGAACTGGGTGGAGATTATTTCTGAGAATTCAAAATTTCTAGAACCTCACCGAATCCCAAAAGCTGCAAGGATGCCTGATAAAAATTAATTAACTCTAGGTGTTCGGATGAATTCTGAGGATTGAAGCAGTTTATCATTTTATTAGCGACATGTAACTAACTGTCTGTCCATAAGCTATATATTCAGAATCATTATCCTTAATGTAACAGAAAAATCACAGTTTTAGTTAAACTAGAAAATGCTAATAAACACCTGCAAATATATAAAAAGCCTTGTAGGACTACTCCAAGTATATACACCTACACACAGATACATACACTCTCTGGATGTAGGGGTTGCCATCACCCCTTCCCCATTTTTGCATATCACTGCCATATCTGGTGCACCTGATGGTGAGATGTCTTGAGAGGTGCTCCCATCCGCTGAGGTGGGGGTCCCATGTTGTGGTGACCTGGTTTTGGTTCCTAGTATAGCTTTGTGTTAAGCTGTAAGCTCCCTGTTCCCATCCTACCTGATGTAATCCTTTTGAATTTCTTTGTATGGTCCTGTTTTAGAGGCTTCTAAGTTGTTTAGTACTTTATTGGTCTCCTGTACCCTCGCCCCTCCCCGTACCTTTCCCATTGGTCTGTTCATATTATGCCTCGGACCCGGCTACTCTGCCTATAAAGTCTCGTGCCTCCATTTTGTGAGGTCTTTCGGCCTCTGGAGTTCTTCCCCTCAATAAACCTTTGAAACCCATGCCAAAAGTCCCCTCTCGCTCCTTTATCTCCTCGGTGCCGTCCAGCTGTGAGCTGCCTCTGACCGCCTCTCCGGAGTGGGCAGAGGGTGCCCGGGGCAGAGAAAAGGCACTACAACACCATGTGGTGCCCCTACTCTGCCAGCCTGCTGTTGGGTGCTGGCTGCTCCCAGTGCACCATGGCGGGCTGCCCTATATGACCTGGACAGGGTTCAGGGTGCCCCGGGGACACTGTTGGCAGGGACAGACTCCCTGTGGTAGTTGCTGCTTCCTCTTCACTGTCTCTCCGTGTGTCACAAAAGCCCCTCTTCCCTCATGTTTCTTTTAAGATTGACCTCTTCCAAAGTGTCAATATTTCCTTGGTGGATGTTTAATCCTGATAATGGTCGTATTCTTCTCAACTCGCCTCAGACAGTTTTGTGAGTCTTGTGCACACCGTTTGGTTACACCCACATAGTTATCTGCTGCCTCTCCTTCACATGAATATTCCCTCTCACAGTCAGGGGAGGTGTGATGGGGGCCAGCAGAACTTAGGTAGCAGTTGCACTTAGTTTGAGAATGCTTACAAACAAAGTAAAAGTAAAGCTGCTTTACCAGAAAAGGAACTCCCTCACCTGGCAACACAGCTCCTCAACCACAGCACACCTTCTGCAGATTTCTGCCCCAGCCTCACAGGGAGGCATCAGGCACTGCTGGCAGCCTGTGACCTGGAGAGCTCCATCTGCCATCAGCAGGTCAGTGGAGTGCTCTGACGTGGCTGGGCAGTGGCTGCAGCAGCTGCAGGGGAACGAGCTCCACAGTGCATCAGCACCACGACTGAGGAGGCTTATACTGGTGTGCTAATGAGACTGGGACTGAAAGGAGCTTTTTGTGCTCTTCTGCACCAGANGTGTGTCACAAAAGCCCCTCTTCCCTCATGTTTCTTTTAAGATTGACCTCTTCCAAAGTGTCAATATTTCCTTGGTGGATGTTTAATCCTGATAATGGTCGTATTCTTCTCAACTCGCCTCAGACAGTTTTGTGAGTCTTGTGCACACCGTTTGGTTACACCCACATAGTTATCTGCTGCCTCTCCTTCACATGAATATTCCCTCTCACAGTCAGGGGAGGTGTGATGGGGGCCAGCAGAACTTAGGTAGCAGTTGCACTTAGTTTGAGAATGCTTACAAACAAAGTAAAAGTAAAGCTGCTTTACCAGAAAAGGAACTCCCTCACCTGGCAACACAGCTCCTCAACCACAGCACACCTTCTGCAGATTTCTGCCCCAGCCTCACAGGGAGGCATCAGGCACTGCTGGCAGCCTGTGACCTGGAGAGCTCCATCTGCCATCAGCAGGTCAGTGGAGTGCTCTGACGTGGCTGGGCAGTGGCTGCAGCAGCTGCAGGGGAACGAGCTCCACAGTGCATCAGCACCACGACTGAGGAGGCTTATACTGGTGTGCTAATGAGACTGGGACTGAAAGGAGCTTTTTGTGCTCTTCTGCACCAGATACTGGGTCTGTTTGTCTGCCTCCGTTGGGTCCTCTTGAATGGTCAGCGTGGAGGCCTTCTGGCTCACCTGCCTGGGTGAACTGCCCTGCAACCTGCTGTGCCATGCCCTCACTATTGTGCCACATCCTCCCTGACATGCCACACCCTCCTGGCATGCCTCGCTGATGTACCATGACTTTAGGCATGTTTATATTGTTGATCTGTGTTTCACTCTAGAGCTCTGGTTCCTAGGTCCTTTGCACTAGGCTTATCCTGGTTTCTCCCTGTACATTTATTTTTAGTAAACCAGAAAGCTTCCTTCAGGAGAAAATCAGAAAGCAGTTATGAAAATTGTTTGCTCTCTACAAAATATATGGACAGTGAAAGAGCTGGTTTAACTACCCTCCCCATGTTCCAGCAGTATAAAGCTACACAGGACACTTCCCTTCTTTCATACAACACCTCATGAACACACCTCACACATTTTATCTGTGGATATGTCTGTATGCATTCTGTAAAAACACTATTCCTGCAGGCTGCAGAGAATCCTACTTGTTATTCAGCTAGCTGGTTAGTTTTTTTGACCTGCTGTTAACATCTATAAAAATGTGATAATGATTGAAAGGCCCAGAGACATGACTAGGACTCTGAAAAAATAGTGTGCTTGGATCACAGTCAGAGCCCAGTGGCAAAAAAAAAGTTTATTTAACTTTGAAAAATCCCTAACGGGCACATATGAAGGCTGACAATTAAATGTGTTTTTCTGATCAGCATACATTCTCATATTTATCTGAGCTGTGCTATCTTCTAGGAGTTTGGGTACTTGACTCAACATGTGGACCCTTACTTTGGCAGATATCCTAAACTTGCTTAAATTTAGCTGTAAGAATCTATGGATAAATCCCCTGCACTTTGTCTCTGTTTTTATGATTTAGACAAAGTCTTTTGAGGAGGGAAGAAGTACTGGCCTGTATTTTTTTGTGTGCTTTGCATTAATAAATATTTATATTTATATTTTAAGTAGTATAGTTCATTTTCTCTGTAGATATTTATGGAACCCTTTGCACAATTTGCCTTTGCTTGGGGACAAGTATGGGTCATCTTCTAAGGATAGATGTATGAGGACTGAAGGGCTCAAGTCTGAAGAAGCAGAAGTCTCAAGAAAGTGCAGGAAGACAACAGATACAAGGAAATTGTAATTTATTTCAAGGCAAATTGGTTCTTAGGGGTAAAACAACCTTCCATTGTACATATTGACTGTCTGGTGAACTAATTAGGGTCACAAAATTATTGAGGTTGAAAGGGATCTCCTTTCTGGAGATCATTTAGTCAAACTGCTCTGGTCAGAAAAGGCTTTGCTAGGGCAGGTTGTTCATGTTGCTGAACATCTACCATGTGCAGGAATGTTTTGACTGGCTCCGAGGATGGAAATTCTACTCAATCTCAGACTAATCCATTCCCAGGTTTGACGAATTCCTTTACCATTTCTTTTTCTTTTACATTTAATCTGAATTTCATGTAGATAAATTTATGACTATTGCCCCTTGTCCTGTCACAGAATACCTCTGAGAAGAGTTTGAATTTGTCTTCTTCACTCCAACCCATCAGGCATTTATACACATTGATTTAGTCCCACCCCCAATATTTCCTCAAATCAATCATGAGAAGCAGGACCTTTGAACATGATGCTTCTGTCAGTTGTACAAAGAAAGCCACACCTACCTTTTCTTCTTTGTACTGGGTTGGGTTGGGATGGAGTTAATTTTCTTCATAGCAGCCTGTTAAGATGCAATGCTTTGGCTATGTGATTACAATGATGTTGATAATACACTGTGGTTTAGCTGTTGCTGAGCAGCACTTACACAGCATCAGGCCTTTCTCTGCTTCCCATGCTGCCCTCCCAGCAAGACAGCTGAGGGTGTAAAAGAAGAGGGGACATAACCAGGACAACTGACCCAAATGACCAAAGGACTACTCCGTGCCATACAGAGCCATCTCCAGCTAAAAAAATCCAAAGGGAGGAGTGTTTTGGATAGGTAGCCATTGCTTAGGGACTGACTGGGCATTGGTCTTCTGTGGGAGGGATAAGTAATTATGTTTGCACCACTTCTTTTGTTTGCATTTCTCCTTTCTTTCCTCTTCCTCTTTCCTTCATTTGTTAAGCTATTTTTATCTTGTCCACAACTTTTGGGGTCTTTTGCTCTTCTTATTATTTCTCCCCCTGCTGCCGGTAGCAAAGGAAGTTAGTGAATGGCCGTGTACTGCTTCGCTGCCAAATCAGGGCCAAACCACTACATTCTTGAATTAATTGGTGAAGGAAAATACACTCACAAAGGTTAATGGAACTGCAGAAACTAAGCCAAATATCTAATTTATATGTATGTGGAGAAAAGATTGAATGTACTTGTTTTATTGTGCGTGTGTATGGAAGGGATTCAGTTCTGTTAGCAGAATTTGGAAAGGGCTTACTTAGCTATCCTGCTTCAATTATCTGAGGGAAAAGTGTAAAAAAGGGATTTATGAACATCTAGATATGGTTTCTGTCATTCTCTGACCATGAGGACTCAGAAATTTTGTGTCATGCTCTGTTGTTGCTTGCCTTGAACTAAATGATTGCTAACAATGTTAAGCACTTAGCTCCCTCTCTGAAGTGTTAATCATGACACTGGCAGGCTAGGACTTGATGTATGGGAGCTGAATAATCCTGCCTTGCTGGAAATTAATTTGGATAGAATAGCAAGTTAGCCTCATCAAACAAACTGTTTCTGTTAACAGCAAAATTGATACAACATAGCAACCCATGCCACCACCTAGATTTGGAGTTCAGTCTGTTCAACAAGCTGGCTGAAATAAACATTCAACTTTAACCTTGCAAAAGTTTAGGGTCTATTTGGAAAAAGAAGTGTGATACTCACCCACTTCAGTGTCTATGTTAAGAGACACATAGGATAGTTCAGGGTACACACAGACACTCTTACTCTGGAGGTTCTAGACGCTGATGCCTTGAAGATTATGATAGAAGAAGTATCTCCCACCTTGCTCACAGTGCCACCATACTCCCATGGAAGAGATAAAACTAAATTTAGGTCATAATACATCATTTACAGAATCACAGAATAGTTGGAAGGCACCTCTGGAGACCATCTAGTTCAACCCTAGAACAGGTTACACAGGAATGTGTCCAGGTGGGTTTTGAATATTTCCAGAGAAGGAGACTTCAGGATCCGCCTTGGCAGCCTGTTCCAGTGCTGTGCGACCCTCAGAGTAAAAAAGTTCTTTGTGTTGAGGTGGAATTTCTAGTGTCTTAGTTTATGGCCATAAACTTAGTTGCTTCTTCACAGTTACTTCTTCTGTGTTACTTCTGTCTCAATAATTTTGCAAAGTATTACAGTATAAATGACTGTCTCTTTCAAGCAATGAAACCATAAACCCATGGAAAATATTACATTCAGACCCAGTCAAATAAATATCCTGTCAGAACTAAACAATTACTTTGGGAGAAGGCATTACAATCTTCCAGATCCATTATGACCTAGTAGGAGTCCAAAATTGCCACAGGACGGCCACAGACACTCTCACATGGTAAGCTCACTGAGTTTCAAATAGAGAATTTCCGATATGGCCCATCATATGCCAAAATTTCTAGAGGAACACAGTTAAAAGAGTTTTAGGACTTATGTTACCTGGCCTGGAATCTCTTTTGCATGGAAAGCATGCAATCCAGGGCCTCGAAGCAAATGGCTGTGACACTAAGTACATATTTTTAAAACCTTCTATAAATCAAAATTTATTATTTATATTTCACAAGTATCTTCCAGTACAGACTCATGATCTTCTAACAGTGCTAACAGCGGACTGGCCAAAGCATCTGATACCACGGACACAAATCAATTGCTTGAACACATGTGCCTAGGGCCACCTAAAACACTCTAAGGCATCCCAGACATCCCTGTGTCACTGTCAGATGTGACACATGATTTATGAGACACCTCTACTGTAGATAGAGGCCAGCATGCATCTAAAATTACTCATCTTCAAATGACACCGGAGAGCGATATTTTGGCATTTACACTGAGCTCCATCATTTTACTCTCGTCCAAGGAGTTTTATCCATCTATGTTTCATGGAGTCATCTGATGCAGCACAGCTGTGTGACCATGGCTAATTTTAATATGAAAATGAATTATTAATATGTGTGAGCATAAGTGAACTAAAGCCTTTCAGGATAATTAAAAACAAAGACAGAAGTATAGCTGTTCTGAGAGTCATAGCTGTTCCAGTATTCAAGGTAAAAATCACTGTCATGGAAATGTATAAAACCCCAAGGAGCAAAAAATTAAATTAGAAAAGGATTACAGAGCCCTGAGAGGTGGTAGGGGACTCCAGAACACAGGCAGTTTTTTTAACAAGCCTCCCAGTCAAAGAGAAGTGGTTTGAAAGAGCCAGTCGAATTTGAAGAATCAAAAAATGGCTACAAGATTGGTGCCACGGTCAGGGGTTCAGCTGCTTAGATGATGAGACTTGCTTTGAGAAACTTGCTCTGCTGAGGGTTCATGGAGGTCAGCTTCATCAAAGGAACATAGGGACTAAACAAGGGGGGTGCAAACATGCACATGCCTGTGAGGCTAGAATCTTATTGCATCATGGAGGTGTGCTGGGATGTCTCCTATGACTGGAATGTTCAAATGGAAGGATACAGGTTCTTTAGGAAGGGCAGGCAGAGGAGTTGAGGTGCTGTTGCCCTCCATTTCAGTGAGCAGCTGGAGAACATGGACCTCCACCTGAAGGTGGATGAGGAGCTGACAGAGTTTATGGGTCAGAAACAAAGGAAGGGAAGGCACAGGTGACATTATAGCGGAGATCTGCTACAGATGGCCTGTCCAGGAAGACCAAATGTACGTTCATGATCTTTGGTCCTCATGGGGTAATTCAATCACCCTGGTATCTGTTGGAGGGACAACACGGTGGGTCATAAGCAATCTTGAGGGTTCCTGGAGTGTGTTGATAATAACTTCCTACTCCAAGTGATAGAGGCACCAGCAAGGGGAGATGCTATGCTGGACCTTGTTCTCAGCAACAAGAAGGGGCTGGTTGGGAATGTGAAGGTCGAGGGAAGCCTAGGCTGCAGTGACCAATGCCTTTCCTGCTTGCTCTGCAGCTGTCTTAATGGAACTGTTGTTGTTATAAATTTTTAATAGCTGTTATAAATTTTTATCTCAGTATATTCTACCAGAAGACTACCCCTTACTGAAACTTTTTATATTCTTCACATGGAAAAAAGAATGTAAGAATTTTCCAAATTTGCAGATGGAAAGAGACATAATTTGATTAATGTTATAGAGAATTAAAACTAGATTCAAGAACCACATGCAGATCTACAAGTGTATTTGCTCAAAAAAAGAACCACAAGTTTTTAATAGTACTGGAGACACTTGGACATAATCTATCTCTGGTGGAAAGCCCGTGTGCTTGACCTAATAAGTAATTTATCAGAAAATACAGCAGTAGATGGTGAGCATCAGCCCTTCGGATTAAAATTTTACAGTGTAGACACAGATGTAACAGGCACAGGTCTTTGTAAAAGACCAAGATAATAGCAAATTACTAGTGCTACAGCATGGCCAACCTGTAGCATCTAAAACTCTGATTTGCTCATACATGCTACATAGAAATGACAAATATGCCTGTGAGAAAATGATGGATAAATCTCAGGCATTTTTCACTTTCCTGTAGTTTTGTCAAAATTTTCCAGATAACGTTTTCAAAGGGGACTACTTCCCCCTGAAACCAGGCATCAGGCAGACAATCTAGTTTTGCCCTTTGCTCTCAAATTTGTTTAGTTGCATTTCAGAGATTCTTGGCAATGCATTTTGAATTTGTCCAGGGAGTAACAGTTTTGGGTAGTCTAGTACATCCAATTAGGTTTGACATTCCCTTTTCAAGTGTAACTCTTCAGCTGGATGACTTGTTCATGGTTAACATGAAATCCATTGATGCAGTTAAATCTTTCATTTTAAGATTGGTGCGACTTAAGCTGTTACACAAGCTGAAGTCTGTGAGTACCTAACCACCTATAATACAGTATGTGAGAAGCAAATATTGTACAAAAAGAAAAGCAATATATTAATACTTCTATCAGAGTCCAGTTATATCAGAAAGAATTGTGGATAACCAAGTATGCCAGAACTCTATTCATAGTGTTCAAAAGTCAGGAATGTCCTTCGTTTCCTTACAACAGTTTCAACTATCCACTTCAGTTTAGCTTTGATTTGTAAGGAATGGATTTTGTTTGTTTGTTTTTGTCTTCTTTTGTTTTTAATGCTTAAAATATTTTAAATTGCATGATTATGCTGAATGAGTAGGAAAAAAAAAAAAGGATTTAACTCAGGCATTTGACGTGAAGAGAGGAATTCGCATCTCAGTGCCTACAGCTCCAGTAATTTGTAGTGGTATAGAAAATGTCTCAACATCCATTTCATGCTAATCATGTAACTTAGTGAGAGATGAGAGGCGTTCACAGCAGTATTGGATCCTGAGTTTAAAGATTTTAAAATAAGATCTTTAGTTGGGACTTTTTCCTTGGCAATATATTAATGTTTTAAATATTCTAGCAAAGATAATATTTTTCTGTTTGTTTCCAAAATGAAATTCCATGTATTTTAATGTTCAAATATATTACTATTCTGTGGATTAACTTTTAACACATTATATATAATTTTTTTCTATATATTGCGCATAATTATATTTATCTGTGGTAGTATTGCAATTTTCATATACTGCTTTCAGATTTCTTGATGATTTTCCAGGCAGACATGGGATTTAAATTGTTCCCTGACATCATTAAAGTACAAGTTGGTTGTTTTTTTTAATTTAACATTGGATTGGTAACTTTTTTTGTCTCCATTAAAAAAATTATCTCTTGCCTCTAAATGTCATGTTTTCTAGTTTATTTTAAGTATATCAGAAAGCATATATAAACCTTTACAAGGCCATACATTTTTACAAACTACTCTAAATATGACACCTTCTGAAGCACGATCCATATGAAATGGAACTTGTTGATCTCATGCTGAATACCATCGAGCTTGCTCTAACAAACCAGATGGAATTTTGACCTTGTACCTTGTGTTCTCTCTGATTCACCATGTCCTTCCACAATTGGAAACAATTGTGAATTGTTCTGTGCTTTTGCTAATAAGGAGCTGTTGTCGTAATTTAAAAAGACTCAATTCTGCAAATTCTAAAGGTCATTGCTTTTTAAAAAGGTACGCAGGGACTATAGGCAGAGATGTATTACTTTCCACCATCCATCCATGTGGCGAGTAAGAGGAGATATTGCCACACACAAGCTGGACAGTGTTGGAAAAAGACATTTCTTTGAAGAGCAGCAGGAGAAAGTCTTGAATACCATCTGCCTTCTAAGACACGTGAAGGGAATTTCACATGATAAAACATGAATGACTTCCCCTACAAAGTGAGGAAACAGATTGTCAACATTTTTTTCACCCAATAACTTACTAAGTCGCTGGGCGCTCAAAGCCTGTGGTAACTTCTCTGACATATAAGATTTATTTATTTATTTACTTGTTTATTTATTTTGGCAAAGGAAATGTTCTGTCCTTATCTTCCAGAATGTTTCTTAAAATATAAAACCCAAAGCAAAATAAGACACAAATTTACCAAACAATGAAAAATACTTTAAATTTGAAGGCAGCAAAAAAAATTGCTTAACTCAGCTGTGATACTTAACTGACATGTTGAGTTTCTGCTGACTTCTGAATGACTGCAAATGATGATGGGACATAATATGCAGCCTGCACTTGCAAATCTTAGAATAGTAAGCTCAGTATATGAGAATTTTTGTGCAACTGATTCTATAGTACCCAAATAATTAATGTTACTTCACAAATTTTCCCATCGATTTGGAAAATGTACAGCTAAGAGTTCTATGAATATTTTCATTAAAATCTTGGAATGTCAAAATGCTAAAGAGAAAAAGAGAAAAAATACAGTTTTCATTAATTTAGGCAGTTACTTTAAGCATAAGTATTCCAATTACGGAATGATGGCAAAAAAATAGCTATATCATTTGACATTTTTCTTTTTTGGATGTTTTGCTGTTGTAATTGCTGGTAATAACACAAGTTGGAAACATTTTCCATAAAAGCAAAAGGGTTTAATTTTAACCTATATAATGACTCACATAAGAACTCCATTTACAGACACTTTAACACTGTGAATCATTAATCTCTTTGACAAATTATAACATAACTCTATTAGATTTCCTGTTACGGACTTTAACAGATGTCTAATTAGAAACTGAAACTGAATTCCGATTAACCAGTACTTGGCATATGTATGGCGTCAAATCATTTTTTATTGAGATAAACATTTACTCCTGGGTAAGACAAAATATTAATATTTTGCTCCACTTACAAAAAAAAGAAAGAACATTTAAATATTGCATACACACAGCCTTTGTTACTAAGCAATATTTTAGAGATATAAGATAAATATTCTACAGCATTCTTGAAAAAATCCTTTTGCAGAGATAATTAATTGTCAGAATTTTCAAACTGTTAAACATATTAATTAAGATTAGAAAACAAGAAAACTGATGAAACAAATCCTCAAATCTTCCATTACACAAGTATCAAACAATTATATCAATTTATGAAGCCCTACATCCTTATAAGTCACTGAACATACAAACATAATTTCTCTAACTTTTTATTAAATATCTTTTTGTCAGCCATTGAAATATTTTGTTTGCAAGTAAAAATATTCTTGCAATCGTATGTTACTATAATGCAGAAAAATTTCTAACACTGTAATTGATTTAGTTTATCATTTCTGGGCATGGAAAACTTGACATAGCCGTGGTTCGTACACATACCCTTTTTTCATTATCAGACATAGCATATTTTTGAGCTTGAACTTGTCACATGAAAGGCAAGAATAGGTATATCAGTGGATACAGAAATCATGTCTAGGATTTGGCACCTTTGCTACTTGAATCTTTAATTGCTTAAATAGAATAATAAAATAAATTATTTAAGAAAAAAGAGAAAAGAAGGCCAGTTCTTAGGGACAGGCTCAAAAAATAACCATGAATTCAAGTCCCATAGCAACATTAGTTTGTAACAGTTTTGAACTGAGTTTCAGGAAATAACCTCTCCAAAACACTTGCCTTTGTTGCTTATAGCTTTAGTCAAAGATAAGTTGCCTCTAGGTCACATCTGCTTAAAACTGCAGTTTGGAATATAAATATGTTTTTTGAAGAAAGTTTCCTGATCATCCCATGCCAATCACTGTCATTTTTTGGACACCGTTTTAAAGAGGACTGATGACAGCAAGCTATTATTTTCTACTTTTTTATTTCCCAATAAAAAGCCTAATCCTTCCTATAGAGAAAACTTAATTGGAAATTCGTTCCAGGTGCACGTCAAATGTTCTCCAATACCTAATGCAGAAGTGCTTGTTCTACCATATCTCTTCAAACAGCATGTCTGATGTTCTGTCTAAGCCATCAACCAAATCTATTCCAAAGGAAAAGCAAGAAAGCAACCAACACTGTAGATACAGAGACCCCATAAAATTGGTTTTGATTTACTGATCAATTCCTGCTGAAGAACAGGGATTTATGAAAAATATGTTGCTACTGTAGATATAACCTTAATCTTATCTGCAGGATATTCATAATCTCAGTATTTTGTTTTGCTTAAGGTGAGTAATTCAATATGCTCATTCTCATTCAACTCACTTTGAGCATATTATTCATCCAGTACATCACTTGGGTACAAGTACAACTTAGATGTTTAGACATACTACTAAATATTTCAACACTCAGTACCAATATAACCAGTTTTAAGTACCTGGCTACCACTGCAGAATCCAAAAGCCTTGCAATCACATTCTGGGTATAGTGTGTGACAATATGCTCCTGCAGCCCAGGAACACAATTGTATCATGCACTGCATAAAAAGGAGCGCAGCCAGCAGGTTTCATTCTCATGAAACCCCACTTGGAGTACCACATCCAGTTTGGGGGCTTGTAAGAAAGATATGGGCCTCTTGTACTGGGTCCAGAGGGACATGCATATGGTCAGATGATGGGAGGACCTCTCATATGAAGAAAGGCTCAGACAGTTGGGGTTGTTTAACCTGGAGAAGGCTCTGGGGACAATTCCATGAAGGCTTCCAATACTTTAAAGCAAATTTATAAGAAAGACAGAGTAAAAAATTTACCAGGGTGTGTAATGACAGGACAAGGGGCAACGGCTTTTAACTGAAAGAGGATAGATTGAAATTGGACTTGAGCAAGATATTCTTTACTATGAGGGTGGTGAGGCACTGGAACAGGTTGCCCAGAGAAGTTGTGGATGCCCACATCCCTGGTAGTGTTCAAGGCCAGGTTAGATGGAGCTTTGAGCAACCTGGTCTATAGTGGGATGTTTCCCTGCCCATGACAGGGATGGTTGGAACTAGATGATCTTTAAGGTCCCTTGCAATCCAAAACATTCTATGATTCTATGAAATGGCTAAACATGCAGGAAAGGGACTCTCAGTAATCAGTAGCATTAATAGAAATATCCCTAATCTGATCAGCAAGACACTCCAAAACCAGAAATTCATACCCTAAAAACCTATTATCCAGAATTTATGCATCTTAATCTTAAAAATTACTAGATCCCGGAATTTATACCACATAATTGTTTTGCTATTTTACCTCATTCTGTTAAAAAGCACACCACCCCTTCAAAAAAAAAAAATACAATCAACCCAGAAAAAAATCAACCTGTAACAAAAGTAAAGCAAATATTTATATTACTTAATATGTAGTTAAGATATTGTATACTCCTCTTTTCTGTAAGAGAAGTCAAACCTCTGTTCTCTTGAGTTTTTGGCAGGTTATTCTTTTTTTGTGGACATATTCTTATGCATCTGTTCCTCACTGTATTACAGACCTAAGAATTAATTTTTTAAGAAAAAAATAATGAAGAAGATTAGCTATGACCTTTCTGATCTGGTGGCTCGGGGACAATTCTTAGACAATGAGATGACATTTTCATCTATGCCTCTGTATTGGTTTTATGTTTTATCCAATGACTATTTAAAACAAGTTCATAGAGGTTAGATCTGTAGACACACTGGCATCTTTTTGATAGCTAAGGGTGAAAACTACACTAGAAACTGAGACTGCTGAAATGTACTTTTAGCAGTCTACTGGAAAATGATACCATAAAACTTCCAGTGAATCTATATCTTGAGTCTCTAGTCAAGTGAAAAGTTACAGCCAACCATTTCAAAAATTTAGCATTTACCTAATCCCTAATGGAGTTTAACTACCTTAAAGTTCATGCAGTTGTAAACATCCATTACTTCGCTTAGATCAAAACTTTTCTCCTGAGAATAATGATGTCACTGTGTATAAATTCAGAGAATCCTGCTTACCTGTCAGTCTTGCAGGAAAAAACCCAACACCAAAGCTCCCTTCGCTGAAGAAAGGGTCGGAAAGGTAATCTATTTCTCATTTAGTTATTCATATTAATATTTACCATATTAATATTAATATTTCAACAAATACTAAAGGTATTTCTACTTTAATATCAGTTTAAGGATCCTGAGTTAAATACCTTTTCTTGGTCTCCATTTTGTTTCTTCTTGTTCCTCACAAGAGGTGATTAGCAGTCACAAGCCTCTCTCAGAATTGTGATTATATCAGAATACATCTCAACCTGTTCAAAGCCCAAAGATGTTCTGTTACTGGACTATAATTTTGGCAACCCTCTTCTAGTGTTACTTTTCTATTTATATTCATTACCAGCTATTTTTTTTCAGCTGTCCCTCTCAATTAATTTGAATGTACTTGCTCTCTGTCATTGTTTTCCCTCCTTTTTCTGCTGTTTTCATGTTGTTCAGAACAAGAATTTTTCTGTGATGCTGCCTTGGTTGGAAATGACAGACATTTAAAGCAGATACTTAAATTAAATAATGAATTAACATTTTACTTTCTTTATCTGTGGGAGATAAGATATTGATGAGTTGGAGAAAGAGATAACCACATTATCTGTAGTTTCTTCCCCATTTGCATGAGTCATTACTTTTATTACAGCATCATCTAGATTCCAAAACCTAAGCTTGAATATTAATAATGTCATGCCAGTGGTCTTTGTTATCCTTTGGGCGTATAATCATATTGACTACTTAGAAGACACCATAGTTTCTGAGAGAGGTAGACATTTTCAAAGGTTTTCAAGCTCAGCCTGATGTTCTTTACACAGGAACAGGCACGCACAGACTATCTGCTTTCGAAAAGCTTTCCTTGAATGCTTACCTTTGATCAACTTTCATTTCTTCTTTTTATTAAGGAATCTTCCAGAAACCAAAACAGACTTAAAAGTGAAGAGGAAGTGATTGCAACTAAGGCTGTCAAAGAGTTCACTGATTCAACACTCTCCCTAAGCAGCTTATTAATGTCAGAACTCTTGGGAAGTCATGTGTAATGTTAAATGTTGTTATAAGTAAGAAACCTCCCTAAGGTACTTGGTCATGGAGAAACTTCTACCACCTTTTCCTGGGGTAAATCTTTCCTGAACACAGATGGCCACAGTAGGGAAGAAAGATGTAACTTATATTTATGTGCATTATCCTGAGCTAATGTTAATAACAGAGCACATGTGTTTGTTCTCAGTCACATCTTTTTTTCTTCAATAGATTTTTGTATTAGTATGATTATCATAACAACCATAACCTATTTCCCATGACAGTCACATATTCTACTGTTTACCTTTACTAATAATACAATGTTCACTGCCAAAACATCCAACAATGCTGACAGCTTTGTCTGGGAATCAGTAGAATGTCACAAATATTAATGAATTATTCCCATCAAAAGTCTTTTCTAAATCCTCAGGACTCTGGAGCAGTATAAAACTGAAATTCCTGAATTGTTGAGCCTTCATTGATTAAGGCTTTAATCAAAGGATGTAGAAAAGGAAAGGATCAGAAAAAGGCATGGTGAAGTAAAAGATTTTTTTCCTACACAAAAATGAGCTGTCACAGAAAAGCTGATATGGCCAAAACTACTTCTTTTACTTTTTTTTCAGCCTTGACCCATCTGCCATATGTACAATGCCACCTATTTAAGTATAAAAATAAGACACTTAAAACAAGCAGCAGGGTTGCCCTAAGCTCCCTGTAAAGTTAGTACAGAGAAAAGACATTAAATATCTGATTTTTCTTGTGGAGATTTTCTCTGCACTGGCCATATAGAAAGCTATTTTTCCATAAAGTTGCAATAGGTATCTTCCTTCCTTTCTTAAGGTAAGGTGGGATATATACTGGTATTAGTATGTCTTCACATATGAGGCACATATTTGTTAGCCTATTTAAATTTGCAGCAAGTAAACACAGATATATATGCACATACCCATATTAATATCTTCTGTTAATTTATCTCTATAATATTAAACTTAGCCATCTGAAAGTACAGCAAAGGAAGTATGTGGCAGAAATGATCACATAACAGACTATATCCTGCCACCTTATTCATCCTGTTCTTCCCTTTCAAAAGCAATTCTATCAATGTTAATGCTGCAAAATTAAATATACATTAAAAATTAGTGCTTCATTTTTTGAAAAAATAAAGTAATTGCATCATGACTGATTTCTTCTGAAAAGCTTGAAGACAAAACTTATGACTCTGCAGGACTCAGAGATATCTGAAATGTTTGAATAATTTTTATATTAACAAATAAGAAAAAATAGAAATGCCTTAATAAATATTATTGAAGATCTCTCTAGGATAGACATAACATGTTCTGAAGCAAATACCTGTCATTCAAGGTCAAACTATAGGGCAGGATGAAGTAGAAAGATTTTAGCTGCATGTCTGTCTCTGTTGATAGGCAGACAGCCATTTTATTAAGCTGAAAGGTCCCAGAAGGAAAAACAAAAAAAACAGAATATAACAAGTAGTGAATATTCTTATTATCTTCTTGTGAAGCTTTACCAGAAGATTTCATCATGAATAGTAATGGGTCTGACGAATGCCGAGCTGTCAGAGAACAGAGTGGTACTACATCAGACACAGTTACACAGGCTCAACACCCAATCTTAGGCAGATGAAATGTACTTCCTGTGAAACTGGGGCTCAGTAATTACCTTCTTTTGGGTACAAACAATAGGTTTAATTTCTACTCTGAACATATAATCAATCCTCTATATTTTAATTTATTGATCATTTGAGGCAGCCTGAGCTGTAGTGATCATACACTGATTATGAAGAATATGGATCACATGAAGAGTAAATTCAGGAGCCTGAATTTTAGGATGCAAAATTCCAGCTTTCCCAGGAATTAGTCAGTTGGACCCCCTGAGAAACTACCCTTAGGGCAAGGGAGCAAAAGAGAAGGAAATGTGCAGCATTGGTACAACATTTATTCTGTGCTTATAGGGGTTTCTATGTTTTTCACTATTGCTTTAGTATTTTTTTAAAAACTGCAACTATTTCTTTCTTTCATGAACCATTTATGCAATCACTCCATTAAACAATATTCATCTGGATTCTGAAAATAATTTAAAAAATAATATTCACCTTTGCATACTAGTCTCTAATATCTTTATTCTCTTAAAATAACAAAAAATATAACATTCTTGCAAGTGAGGGATTAAAAGAATATTTTTCATGCATAAAAAAAAGGTTATCAATAGAATTCCACTAAGAAGAACATCTGACATAGTTTATCAGTTTTTCCCTGACCTGACTCTCCAAGTACACTATAAATATGGGTTTTCCTTTAGGATAGTGTTTATCCAACTTGTCTTCAAGTCTTGCTTTTGCAAGATAAATTAGCAACATTCAGAAACACTCTCATAGTAAAGGAAATCTGGATTTTCAGTAAGATAAATTTGTAATGCGTTGCAAAATTGCATCATTATAGTCATTTACATTTATGAAGAGTATAGAGAGAATAAGTATGTAAATAGAGATTCTAGTGGCTCTGGCTGTATGATCACTGTTCCATGCTTATTTGAAATCAGCCTTATAGCTTATCTCAGTTTTTAATGTTAAAAAATCCTGCTTCAGACCATAGTAGCTAAATTGCATGTATTTGTATTTTACATTTTCTTTTTCTTTTTTTTTTTTTAACAGACTTCTCTCCTGCAGGACCTGCAAAAGATGTAAGAGTAACTTACAATTTTGTGTTGTAGCATCATCTTAACATCTTCACCAAGAGTAGTCTGAGGCCAAAAAGATAAACCCAGTACAACACAGAAGTTACTATATTTATAAAAGAGAATCTGTAGAATTTTAGTTTTCACTTGCTTTTTACCTCTTATTTTTTTCAAATAGAAAGCATGCAACTGCAGTCATACCTTTAAAAAATGTGATGGCACCCAATAATGTTCAGACATTCAAAATAAAAATCAATAGAATCTCATGGATAAGAGTCTGCCTGACCTCCAAAGGCTGATATGTTAATATGTTAGTAGTCCCACTGATTTTATTTGTTGTGACAGTACTCCAGAAAGAATTATAATTTATTGAGCCTTGTAGGACTGGTTGCTGTAATCATCTTTCATCTTTGCTAGGTTTTCAGAGCCCATTACAAAAAAACCCCCAGGACTTGAAAGAATCAGAGCTGCTACAATCAGTCTTTCATAAGTAGGTCCTCTATCCTACTTACTTTCTCAATTTTATTCTGATTTTAGTCTTAAAAATTCATAGAAACTGATAATTTTACTAAAGGGCACTCTAGTATATGTCAGCAAAATTAATTAATTGTCTTACAATATAGCATAATTTACTTACTGTACTGTTGGAATATGAACAGATATAAATAATATGAAATACAAAGGTTATTTTCTCAATCTGTTATAATTAAGAAATAACTTTTTTTTTCCATTAGTTTAAGCTAACTGATGGAAGAGAAGAATTGGATCTGGGTCACTTTAAGTTATTTAATTTTAACTATTGATTTGAGGAAAGTCCTGGCATATTTTCCAACCAAATGTTTTCTGTAGCTGTGAGTTTTTCTGATACTCATCAAGAGTACTCAGCAGTTTTATTTTAAAAAACTGTTCTGTCACTCATTAAGAAATGCCAATGATTACAAAAACAGTTGTAAGAATTATGTTACCAGTGGCTCAATGACATGCTATTGACAACTGCTTTAAGAGAAAAGGTCTTATTTCCTCTCAGTCTTCAGGAAAACAGCTTCTGGACAAGTACAAAAGATGGGTTACCAAGAGTAGGGAGAGGGGAAGTTTTGACTGAATAAATTTAGTATTAAATCAGGCACTTAAGCTTGAGACAGAGGGTTTCAGAGATATTTGTCATTAAACGATTTTGCTGTGTAAGAGAAGAAACTGTTTCTTAAAGTATATTTGCAGCTAAGAGGATCATCCTTTCCTTGTGGATAAGTACGTACATCCCATATAGAACTCCTTAGAGTAATGTTCTCCTGCAGATATCTAAATTCAAAAGTGTCTGCTAGACATTTAAGAAGAAATCTGTATTTCAAAGCAACAATAGGAAATTTTTGTGAGCTGCATGCTCATTAATAATGGAAGGTGTTAGTGATGTTCTGTTTTAGCATTGTCAGGTGTTTTTAAAAACATAGATCATGCACTTTCAGTAGTTATTGCCTTGCATTCATGTTTTCTTTTGCTTTGATAATAAATGCTTCAGTGGCATCTCTGTGATGTTCTCTAAATTCTGTCTGGCATACGCTGCTGGTTTTTTATGTTTGCATTACATTTTTTATCTTGCATACTCTGGATTGTCATCAAAGATCACTTAAATGATCAGATAAAAAAGATATGGTAGGATTTTCTTAAAAGAGACTCTGGGGTTCACGGAAATAAATCCATAGTCCCAGCTTTCTGAAGAGTTGTCTGCTTCTTCAGACGTCTCTGAAAGTTAAGAAAATGCCTCAGAAAGGAAAGGAAAATTGAACTTTTGCAGGTGGTAAACAACAGTTTTTCAGAGAAGTCCATCAGTTCAGCAGTTTGTTTCTTCTGCTAGCATAAAAAAGTTGTGTATTAGTCTTTATCTTGTTATATTAACTGCTGAAGCAATTTGCCAGCTTAAAGTACACCTAACTTCTTATTTTTTAAATCAGAAATGTAAACAAAAAATACAGTATTTTAAGTTAAATGCATTTTGTTAAACTTGAAGTTTTCATCGAAAGAAATTATGTCAAAACTGCTTTTGAAGATTGGTTTTTTCATCACCTCCATACGTGAAGAAGACCACTGGAGGTATTCTTGAGCAGTTATAGAAACTTTTTAGTTATATTGAATCACTATTAAGTAGAACAAGTAAGTTGCTCCCTCACAGTTATACCACTTCAATTATTACATGTGCTGTTCCACACAAATTCATTATGTACATGATTGTGCCATAATAGCAATACCTTATAACACCATAAAAACTCTATAATTTTCACCCTCAAACACTAACCATGCATTTTAAGTTAGTTTTGCTGAATAAAATTGATTTTAAACATAACCATAAATATTTTTTTTAATTTAGCTTAAATAAACATTTTCAACACAATTTCCAGAAAAACATGTATTTAAAGTTTGATCCATAACTGTAAAATGACCTGCATTTCATGCTGATTATAAATGAGAAGCACAGTGTCAATACATGGCCTTATGTGCACTGCCTTGTGTCAAATATAAACCTGGAGATTTGATGTGTTACTATATATAGCTACAAATATCCGTATATTAATACTTTCTTGGTAATGCTAAAAATCAAGAAATAAGGCCTCCTAACAGGGAATAATGACAGAAGATATATTCCATAAAGATGAAAACATACCAACAACCACGTGGATATCTTTTTATATCAGATTTTGATATTACACTGAGGAGCAGTTTGCTTTACAATCTTCTGGTAATGAGACATGACGGTATTAAAAACCATCCACAAACATCTAAAGCTTGTCCTGGTGTACTTTACTTACCTTTTTCATTTTCATTATAACAGGCAAGCCACATGGAAAGCATAGTCTTTGAAAAAACCCTAACTCTAAGGACTTGCCTTTGGACCTGCAAATAAAATGATGACTTAATTGTAATTTTCCTGTTTCTTCTTGTGTTTCCATTAAAATATGATTAACATAAAACCAAAGTAAGTTACTAATACTGATTTAATTATATTTTCATGTGAATTTTAAATGAAATGCAGCAGAAGTGTAGCACAAATTCAATATTACTTATAACTTCCTGAAGTAGTTTATTCAGATTGTAATTTCAATTTAGTTTTAATTTCAATTTAATTGAATAATATAGTTGCACTGAATAATGAGTATACTAATTGAACTGATGCATCCAGAGTTTATTTGTCTATTTGAAATTATGTGAAACTTTGGAGAGAAAAAATGAAAGAGAAATCTGTTTGGTTTTAATCTTTCAAACTTGATATTAGGAATTTTATTACATGTTTTCTTTATTTTCTGGCTGAGAGATATGAGCTCCGTAATCATATGCACTGGAAGCAACTATATTTTAATTGTACATTTGATTTTAGATCCATCATCTGAGTTCCTCCAGAATTCTGTTTCACAGATAAACTACATATAGCTGCACCAAATACTCAGTTCTCTGGAAATACATACAAATATATACAAACGGTGGAACAAGCACTGGAGAGCAGCCCCATGGAAAGATATCTGGGGGTTTGCTGACAATGTGTCAATAGTGTTCCTCAGCAACCAAAAGGGCCAGCTGTGCCCCGGGGTGCCTCAGACACAGAATCTCCAGCCAGTCAAGAAAGGTGATTGTCCTGCCCTACACTACGCTGGTGTGGCCTCACCTTACAGAATCACAGAATGGGTCAGGTTGGAAGGGACCACAGTAGTTCACTTGGCACAACTTCCCTTCTCAGGCAGGGTCATCCTAAAGCGCATGGCACAAGATTGTATTCAGACAGTTTTTGAATATCTCCAGTGACGGACACTCCACAACCTCTCTGGGCAATCTGTTCCAGTGCATGGCCACTCACACAGTAATGAATTTCATCATATTCAGATTGAAGTTCCTGTATGGGGTTCTGCCCATTGCCTCTTTTCCTATTGCTCGCCACCACCAAGAGCCTGGCTCTACCATCTTGTCATCTCCCTTCAGATAGTGATAGACACTGATGAGGTCCCCTCTCAGACATCTCTTCTTGAGGCTAAATAGGCCCAGCTCCCTCAGCCTGTCCTCGTAAGAGAGTTGCTCAATCTGTTGATCATCTTTGTTGCCATCCACTGGACTTATTCTAGGAGCTCCATGTCTCTCTGGTACTGAGGATCCCAGAACTGGACACAGCACTCCAGTTGTGGCCTCACTAAGGCTGAGTAGAGGGGCAGGATCACTTCCTTCAAATGGCTGGTGATGATCTTCCTAATCCACCCTAGGGTTCTCTTGGCCTTCTCGGCCACAAGGGCGCACTGCTGACTCATAGACAACTTTTGTCCCCCAAGACCCCCAGGTCCTTCTCTGCAGAGTTCCTTTCCAGCAGGCTTTCCACAGGTGCTTTCCCCAGCCTGTACTGATGCATGGGGTTATTCTTCCCCAAGTGCAGGACCCTGGATTTGCCCTCATTGAATTTTCAGAGTACTTAAGTACTGTGTGCAGTTTTGGGCACCTCAGTTTAAAAATAATATAAAGCTTTTGGAGTATGTCCAGAGGAAGGCAGTCAAAATAGTGAAAGGCCTCAGGAGCAAGACTTATGAAGACTGGCTGAGGTCATTTGGTTCAGCCTGAAGAAGAGAAGTCAGAGGGTGACCTCATAGCAGTCTCCATCTTCCTCAAGGGAGAAAGTGGAGAGGGAGGTGCTGATCTCTCTCTGGTGACAAGTGATAGCACAGGAGGAAATGGAAGGAAGCTTCTTTGGGGAAGTTCAACCAAATCTAGCCAGTCAAATTAATTGATAATGGTATGTTCAATATGGAAATGTTTATTTCAGTAAGATTTTTTTGATCAACAACCTTCTCAAAGGGACACCAAGAAAAAGGGAGAAATGATAAACAAAATATTTGGAGACATAGATCTGACAGAAGCACATAATAGAGGCAAAGACTGGAAACAAACATTTGTTAGACACACAAATTTAAGTGTGTAAATTGATATTGTGATCAAAAAACTGCAAGCAAACTACGGCTTTGAAACTGGTAAGGATGAGAACCTGAGGGTTCAGATTGTTGTTGGGAATGTGCCAGCTAATGAGGAAATGTGCATGGGAAGGGGAAACAGAAGGGAGCAAAGGAGGAACAAACAGAATGGGGCATAAAATTGTCTGGTTGTAAATTTTGCCTGGCCAGTACACTTGTCTGAGCAAGCCCAGTGCCTGATGACTGCAATCTGCCCCATCATCTTCTTATATCCTTACTTTTCATTTATTTCATAACAGGGGGAAAATATACTTCTGTGTATTTGGAGAACAGATCATGTAAGCAAATGAAGGAGTCAGGATGGGACAACACAGTTGCAGAACAGTGCTTCACCAACAAACTCAAGTTTATATATTTATGTTTCAAAACTGCTATACCTAAAACTGGAGAGCAACATTCATTTTCTGATATTTACAAGTGTTATGATTTTGAAGGACTAACCTAACTGATTTGAGCAATATTACATGGACTTCTTTTTCCTATTTCAGACACAAACTCATCAGTGGTAAATTGTAACAGCGAATGGTGCCTTGGCATTTTTATCTGAATTTCTTGAAAATAAGAGATTTACAGGATGGTTTTCAAGTTCAGTGAGGTCTATCTATTTTTTTTTTCCCAAAAAAGCTGTTCTGTGACAACCCCAGGGGGCAGACACATCACATGAAAAACGTTTCTGAAATTGCTCACTAATTTCTTTTTCAGAGGTAAAATGTTCTGTACTCACTTCCTTGCACTCTTCAATTCAAAGCATTATGCAGAAAGTTAGGAATAAGAGGACTTTTTTTCTCTTCTCACCCATCATGTGGGCATTACAGGCCAAGGTCTTTAAGAGAGCACAGCTGAACCTTTCTCCTTCTGCTTTACTCTGAATGCTCAGGCCCTGCTGCCTGTCCACCAAGCTCATCTGTAATATATTTAACACCCCAGTGGAGGTTGGCAAGATGCCAGAAAGTGCTCAGTTTTCCTTATTCTCAAAAATATACACAGCAACCTTTGTTTGATGCCCCCTGAGAAAGTGGAAGGGACTAAGATTTCTCTGAACTCAGATTTTGTCACTAGCCTAACCTGCAGTCTCTTGTGAATTGAAAGAACACAAGGCAAGAATTAATTTAAATTACTATAACTACAAGTAGGTATCTTGCTATTACCAATCCACTTTAATTCTTTCTTTTTTATTATGAAAGGATTAACATTGTTCCACAAGATATTTCCCACAAGCTCCAAATTCCTTTGAGTCTACCACCTATGTCCTCCCATTGCACCTGCTTTCATCTCTCTTCATCCTGGAGCACATTCCAAGTCAGCTTGTTTCACCATGTGAAAGAAATATCATCCACCCCATTATATGCACGCCTTAAAATGATGTGAACCAGCTTGGTTAGTTCCTCAGAAAAGACTGCAACAACTCCCCTAAAATGAAACTCACTTTGCTTTAACATATCTTCTAGACCCGATGGAAGTTCCCATGAACCTGCTGCCATTTGTCATATCCAAAGACAGAAAAAAACTTGCTTTACCCTTGAAACATGAGCAGCTAGAATATCAACTTTCTTTTTTTAATAAACCTTTACATTGTTTTGTTGAATTCCTAAGGTATTTGGAATAAACTTCAGAGCAACTGTCCCATGCTAAAGCAGTGATCCTTTTCGCAGCATGATCTAAACTCTCTATAGGATTAAAAATTCCTCTCAAATTAATAGATGCTTTTCCTCATTGCCATTCTGACTTCTTCAAATACATGCCTTCCCAGTTTCCTATGTATGCCATTTATCCTGTGATGATCATTAACTATTTTCTTTACAGTTTGACAATTCTCTTTGTTATTTTCCTTTGTATGACTGCAGCTTTAAGATAATGCTCGGCCTCACTGCAGCTGCCCTTCACAATCTCTCACCCTGAAGAGGGAGGACACACCACATACATGTCATCAGTTACCATGCTGGTTTGGGGATTTGTGTTGCTATGATGACCTCAAAATGCACAGCTGGGCATTTTCCTTATAGTTTCTCGGATTTTCTATGAGTTAACCATGCCCTAATCTTGTTCTATGTAGCCTTCTAAAAACAAGAGAACACAAGGAATTAATTTGCACAAATTCTACTTGTCTGGAAAGAAAATACAGGAAACCTTTTCTGTTTCAATCTCATGTTGTTTCAGTTTACTGTATTTCATAATTTCCAAAATGTTTTATGACTCCCATTTTCTTCAAGACAAGGATTGTTAATTCTGTATTTTATGTAATTCATCTTTGCTTTCTATATCACATTGTTGAGGAAAGATATAAACATGATGTTTCTATTTAGGGACTTAAAGCATATCAATTTCTGCTGTGTCATGATCAACATATTTTTGTTCCTTTAGAATTATAATTAACACTTTAATTATGTTTTTCATTTACGCAATACTGGTTCAATAGCTGCCGACTGAAAAGTACCACTTGATTGTGCCCTCTGACTTTGTGGATATGACAAACTGTTATGATTTGATTATAAGAGATGCCTCTGCCTCAATTAAGGTGCAAATGAGACCATATGCCTAAGCCAATAGCATGGTTTTTATTTAACAGTAAATGTGACCTAGAGAGATAGAAACAGGAAGGCAGGCAGAGCCCAAGAAGAAGGGATGGGTGCAGAGAAGGTGGTTTAAGATTTGGATTTATTTCTCATTATCCTACTCAACTTGTGATTGGCAATAAATTAGATTAATTTCTCCAAGTGGAGTCTGTTTTGCCTGTGGTGGTATTTGCTGAGTGATCTCTCCCTGTCTTTATCTCAAGCCTTTCATCATATTTTCTCTCCCCTATCTGTTTGAGGGGTGAAGTGATAGAGTAGCTTGGTGGGCACTTGGTGTCCAGCCAAGGTCAACCCACCACAAACGGAAACATTTTCTACTGCACAGATTTCTCCAGATTATTTCTCCTGTCCCTGACACACTCTTCTAATCATCCCTGGTCAAATATTCAGCAAGGAAAAGTGCATTGCTATGCCTCGTAATTATCTATTTGAACTGTTTGTCCTTTCTTCCTATAATGATTCTTTGATGACTTTGAATAGTATTATTTCAGTTTTATCTCCTTGTGCCATTTTTCTTTATGTGTTTAAGTGTCCATGATGCTGCAAATAGCTTTGCTGCTCCTAACATGAATATTGAAGAGTGTTCCATAAAAGCTATTAGATCATATTTTTTCTGAGGCACAGAGCTGATCTGGAATTCTATGCTGATATTTTTTAGCATGACTAGACAGGAGTTTATGTTGCTTTCCAAGCACTGAAGGCCTCAGGGTTTAGGATATGTTTTGATAATGTCTTTTTTGTCTTCTTTGGTCTGTAATTTCCATAGCTATGAATGCCTGCTGAAATGAAAGGAAATATTATATACTGTCTAAAGTCAATTGCATCTTCTTTCCATGAATTCATGCAACAGAATATAGATATGCAGCAGAGGTAGAAATGTGCTGTAATTAGGAGCCTTCTTTACTGTCTCTGAAATGTAGAGCAGAGTTCAGAGTAACTAGACCTTATCCTCATTAAAACTTATGATAATTAATTAAAGAAGCAATTCCATTTTTCCTCTTGAAATGTGACAGTATTTTGCTTTTGGATTATTGTACTGTTGACCTAATTTACTTGGGACCATAAGTCTAAAAATCTGTGGTGTCCAGCAGTCAGCAGTAAATTATCTAGTAATTTCTTCAGGTGTTTGGAGGGAATGGAAAATTAAAAGTCCTCAGCAGTGAAATACATATCCAGTGGATATAATGGATAAAACCCATCTACAATAAAATATAATAAAATAAATTAACATCTTTCCTCTGTGGAGGGCTGTGGGCCCTCAAGACAAGAGCCTTTTGCACTTTCCTGGAGGAGTCAGGGGTCAGGGTAAGAACCCAGCATGCTTTGCTTCCCCATGGTAATCGCCTGCATCCCATTGGCTAATTGGTTTCCATCCTACCCCCTGCCTTTCCCATATATACCACTGCTTTTACCCCTCAGAAGGCTAGGGATGCTTTGTTCCTGGTCTCCCCTTTGTGGGAACTCTTGTTCCAGGCCTTCCCTTTGTCAGGGTGGTTGGACAATAAAAGCTACTCCGTGGAACCGCCATACGAGGCTCCTGTCTCTCTTTATCCCCGAGGTAGCCTGGGGTGATCTCACAAAGAGCTGAATCACAAAGAGCTGGAATCGCTTGTAGCTGAGAAGCTGCTACATCTGCTGAGATCACCCATCGCTCAGGAAGGCCTGCCAGTGCCCTCAGAAGGGCTTTTCCCTGCGGGACGCTCTCTCTGAAAGTTGTGGCCGGCCAGTGCTGACCAGCGCTGGCCCCTAGCGACACTCCTCCATCGGCATATCCTCTCTTGATTTTTGAAGTTCTGTCCTTAAATGCAATCAAGAAAACTTTCTTCTGATTTATGGGAGCTTGATGAACATAGGTTGCTATGCAGGAGTAAAATACATGCTATTCCTCTGTTCTTTGAGCAATTTAGTGGAAACTCATATAAATGTATGTTAAAACTACAAGAACCACTTAAAGTTATGTCAGATTCAGGTCATCATTTCAAGGATTTCACAGCTGATTCACAATCTCTCTCTGACATGAATACAGAAAGTAAAAATCTGTTCAAATCAGATGATAACATGAACAAATTATGGTATAACTGATGCAATCATCTTGGGTGCTCTTGAAATAAAGCATACTTTAGAGGCAAGAAATGGAAGTGTTTTAATAAGCTGTAGGAAAAATAGAAATTGTTGGAAACCCAAATAATTATAGCATCTTCTTGCTTGTATCAAAATGTTTCGGCATCGGTTTATCTGATGTTGATGATATGAATGTGTGGTATATAGGTATTGTTACTGGATATGCAAGGCTACTATAAAATTATGTTTAGCCTATGACCATGAACTTCTCTTTATGTTATTTACAGAGTAAATAACATAAATTAATTTTATGTTATAAAATAAATAAATGTTTTAAAATATTTTGTAATACATTATTTGCCGAGTAAATAATGTGAAGTAAGTTTAAAGCACAGCATGCTTATCTTCAATGTTAATGGCAAATAAGCACTTAATGAAACTTGCAGAATTCAGTTGTCTCTACAGTGTGAAATGGAAAAAACACTTTGGTAATAATATGCAAATTTTTAAAAAATCAGAGACTGTGTAGAGATTACTATATTGAGTTAATACAGAGAAACTCATTAATATATGAATTACTGAAATTAAGTTCCACATTTCACAGATTCCTTTAAACAACTTTCTCTCTTTTATAACTTTCTTACAGCTGTTACATTAGATTCACATTATTCTAAAATATTTTCATAACACATAATCTCAATTACTTCTTATAGCAAAGCCAGATGATAATTTGAGAAAAACCATTTAATATTATCCTTTGAATTTACCTCAGTTACAGGTAAGGTAATAGATTATAGGTTAAGGCTATAGGTACAGGCAATGCCCAGTATCTGAGGGCATTAGAATAAATAAATAACAAGGTACAAGATATACTTGCAAAATGCATGTGTTGAATATATATATTCATTTATCTGTATATGTGTTCTAGAGTGTATGTTATGTCAGGACTGTAGGCATGACTGTTTTACTCTTAAACATTTTCACCTCTCTGAAGCAAACACAGTTTGACATCCTCCAATAGAGAAAGAGTGATCTTTGAGAGAGAACTAGAGTTAAGATAAGAACAAATTATACCTGCAGGAGAGTGTTTTGCTACTTTTTTCATCAATGTGCTGCTGCCCTTCAGTTGTTGCTATAGAAATCCAGAAGACAGGGAGACTATTGGGGCTTTATAGACAGGAAGTTCACTTAAGCCAATCAGTGCTCTACCCATTTAGACTTATCATGGTTGCCTCCACGTCATTAATAAAAAGAGACAACAATGAGAGTGCTGCCACATGGAAGTTTAAGAACCCATTGCGCTTTCATTCATGTCTACAAGGCAGCCTGCCTACTGTCCAGACACAATAGAATTTCTAATCAAACTTTTAAGTAGATTATATAGCTCACTGAACCTGACTGCACTACGGTATCCTTCTCTTCTTCCTCTGAATCTCTAAATCCCTACTGCTTTCTTAACAGCCACATAGCATAAACTAGTTATCTCTGAAACTTACCCACTTTATTTCATTCAAAGATCTGCTTTCTCTGGCTCTGTCTCTCTCTGTCTCTCTTGTGCACTCTCCTATTTTTCATCCTCCCTTTTTTTTTTTGTTGACAGCCAAATTTTCCCTACATGAAGAAATTTCCTGAATATATTATGAAAATGCAATTTCATCTTAATTTGATCATTTAGATATAGGAGGGGGGAAAAAACTGCATAAAAAATATGTATCTTCATCTAGCAAAAGAAAGTTTGCCCAGAAAGCCATTCATATTTCAACATATAAAGTTAGAGGGTATGCATATGTTTGCAGTGATCTTTCCTTCATAGAATGTCAATTTCTTGTTACAGAAATTCTAGAAGATATATTAAAAAAAGTTGAGATAAATAGCTGTGAAAAATACATATTCTTTTGACATGATGATAATACAGCATTTCTTATTGATTGCTGGCTGGATTATCCTTCACATTTATTTGTATTTGTAATACATTCATATGCATTTAGATCCCTCAACTTTATTTATATCAGCATAGTCTCCTATAGAGAAACACTTAAAAGTTAGGTGTGAAAATATATCTTCCACCTCTGACTTGTGACACACTTACCTTCAGACCTGAGGCTTAAGTCAGTGTCTGTTGATGTAACTGGAAAGACTTACACCCATTTTAATAGAAACAGTACTTTGCTTATGAAACCAAACATTTGCAAAACCTGATGCAAAGCCATGGTCCCTGTCTCTGATTTATCAATTGACATTTACTACCTTGCTCTGGCCATTTTGTGCATCATAACACAGAGCTATTGCTTCAATGTTTCATATCAACGTCATACTTACATGTGAACTTTACCATTCACAATATAATATTATGGTTTCAAAAGTAAACTACATTGTATTTTTAGAAAAATTGTGTGTGTAATGTCAAAAATGTATCTTTTTTCCAGGAATCCTTCTTCTTATTTCTTAAAAGAAAAAAAAAAATGATAGTATCTTGTTACTCTCCAGGAGATTTTCAGTTAATGGTCTAGTTATGGATCAGTAAGGATTCTTTTTTTTTACTTTTTTGATAGAAGTTCTCTTTGTTAAAGGAGTTTCTCTTTTCTTTTGGCAGGGGGAGCTGTGGCAAGCATCAAATTTGCATGTTTATGCTTCTTTCTTTGAAACAGATTTTATTGCACTGTCTGATACTGGAAAATATAAATGGGCTAGGAACCCAGTTCCCATTGGAAATATTAGCAAAAACAAGTGTGCAATAAGTAAGATAATGCAGGGAAAAAAAGGATATGCTTAATATCAATACACCTCTCAATCACTGTAAAACATACACATCAAGTTATTAACTTAATTTCTGTAAGTCTACAGGTCTAATTTATGCTATTTCTTATATTGGATCTGCCAAGTGGGATTATGCCAAGTACTGAACACTAAATGGGA
>VXBT01009370.1:0-17073 GCA_013400235.1 Oriolus oriolus | reverse complement strand
GTTGTAGGTTTTATTTGGTTTTGGGATTTTTTTTTTTAAGCTAATGTATCATTTCTGTGATCAGTGGGAGAGCAGCAGCAGTATTTGCAAGACCCCGGAGCATTTTTAAATTCTTCAAATTCTTCTGACACTACTCAATGGCAGATGTTTAATTTAATAATATAGGAAATAGGGCATGTACTATATAAATCTTCCATGGGTTATCATTCCAAACCCAGCCTATGACTAAATTTTGTAAAGCTAAATGTGTACCCAAGCCATATTCCTATTATAAATAATCATAGCTAATTATACACAGAAGTACTTCCATGTTCGTGGTTAAACCAATTTATCCATTGATGGATAATTTCTTTAGGTATTAGTTATTTTTTGGATAATGAGAAATGGTGAATAATCACTATCCACTTGCTCCATTAAATCATGATTTTAACTCTCTCTACTGAAGTGTCCCTGACCTAGCTTATTTTCATAAACTGAAATGCTAACTTCCCCATGCCCCAAAGTAGGAAACACTTTTGAAGAGAAAATCTCTTCTGTTTCTTTTAAAGTCATTTTTAATGATGAAGATACAGGTCAAAAGAACTGCACATAGCATTGAAACTGTTTTCAAACCATACATTAATGAATATATAACAGTAGATATAATATAATTTTTAATTATGTATAATATATATACTTATTTAATACATTGTTCACCTCTCTGATGCTGAACACTGAGTTGAAATTTTCAGAGAACTGTCAACAGTAGCTTCAGGATCACTTTCAGGAGAAGTACCAGCTAACTTCCTGTCATATTTTTCCTCAGGCATATTGCCTTGCACTTATCAACATGGAATTTCATCTGCTGATCCATCAGCAGATGTTACTCGTATAACATTTTCAAATCCTTCTGCAAGTCTGTTCTATCAGCTTCAGATTTGTCCAACTGGAAAAATTACAAGTTTGTTCCCTTCTCCAAGTTATTTAGGTTAAAAAAAGAACAACTGACACAGTTTCTTGCATAAGGGTGTCATATATCTTTTTTGCCCTTTTTGCTCTTGGATCTCAGTTTCTGTGCTGTTGCTTGCATCTAAGTGGATTTTGGCAAGTGTCTTGTTAGGGTAAATCCCTCCCACAGCAGCCAAGTCTATATTCCTGGCCAAGCAGGGAGTAAAGAAAATGGGGAAGAAAAGGAAGTTTCCATGATCAGTAGGAGAGCAACAGCAGGAGTTATAGGACCATCAAGCATTTTTAAATTATGTAGAAAGTGGGGGAGTTGACTATGTTATTTACAGGACTTGGAGGGCAAGAAAGATGAGGTTTATGAAAGCAGAAACTTCAGGGCAGGGTATAGAGATGGGGTAGCACCACCCACAGTGGTGCTATGCAGTTAAGAATGGCATCCAGAGGGTTGGGGAGTTGAAAGGGAGCTTAGAGTGGTAGCAAAACTAAGACACTACTTGGAACAGAAAAGAGTGGACATGCTTGAAAGGTTATGAATGAAGTACTTGGGAAATAAGAGATTTTGATGACTGGGAGGGAAGATCAGCCTTTTAGAACCTTTCTGAGGGTGGTAGGAAGAAAAAAAATAGAGCTGTGAGTTTAGCCAGAGCAGCTTTAGAATGAATACCTTGTTGTAAATCTCTTCATACTCTGATTTTTTGACTGAAATAGCACAGATAACACTGCTGGAAGCCACCCTGAATTACTAACCATAACCTTTATTTATTTTATACTTTTCAACTGGTGTTTAATTTATGAAAGGACTTGTGTCTCATTTACACACCACTCATCACCATATGCTCCAATGACTTCACAAACCCTTATACAGATAATTTATGAAACTGTCTGTGGTAGACTGCCCCTGGCTGGATGCCAGGTGTGCACAAAGCCTGTCTGTCACTCCCTTCCACAACTGGACAGGGAAGCAAAAATATAATTAAAGGCTTATGAGTTAAGGACAGGGAGAGATCACTCATCAATTACTATTACAAGCTAAACAGACTTGACTTGGGAATATAAATTGTATTTATTATCAATCAAAATCAGAACAGGATAATGAGAAGTTAAACAAATCTTAAAAGCACCTTCCCTGAACCGTGCCCTCCTTCCCAGCCTCTATCTCCCCCCTGCCTCCAGTGGTACAGAGAGATGGGGGAATGGTGGTTACAGTCAGTAACATGTTGTTTTGGCTTCTCCTCAGGAAGAGGAGTTCTTGCCCTGCTCCAGCATGTGGTCCATCCCACAGGCTACAGCTCTTTATGAACTGCTCCAATGTGGTTCCCTTTCCAAAGAGTACACTCCTTCAAAGAAAGCCTGCTCCAGTGTGGGTCCCCCACGGGGTCAAAAGTCTCACCAGGAAACCTGCTGTAGCATGGGCTCCTCTCTCTACAGGTCTTCAGGTCCCTTCCAGGAGCCTGCTGCAGCATGAGCTTCCCACAGGTTCACAGTCTTCTTTTGGGCATCCACCTGCTCTGGCATGGGTCTCCTCGACAGGTTGAGGGTGGATCTCTGCATCTCTGTGACGCTCCATGGGCTGCAGGGGCACAGCTGCCTCACCATGGGCTGCACCACGGGCTGCAGGGAATCTCAGATCTGGCATCTGGAGCACCTCCTGATCCTTCTTCTCTGACCTTGGTGCCTGCAGAGTTTTCCTTTAACACATCACTTTTGTCTTCTGTGGACACAATTACTTCAGGTATTATCTCTGATGGGCTCAGCCTTGGACAGTGGCAGGTCTGTCCTGGAGCCGGCATTGGCTCTGCCTGACATGAAGGAAGCTTCTGGCCTCTTCTGGCAGAAGCCACTTCTGTAGCCCTTCTGCTACCAAAACCTGGCCATGCAAGCCCAATACAGTCCTTAATTAGGCAGACTTTGATTTTTTCTCTCCATTTCACAAATTGGCAAATGAGGGAAGTTAGATGATTTGCTTGGGGTCACAAACTTAAGTCTGCCAGTCTAAGACTTACCAAGATGTTTTGTTTCTCAGTTTCACACACCAAATAGAATGATTAAAGCAAATGTATGGGTTAGCAAAGGAAAATGAAATTAGACTGAAAATAATTGAGTGACAAGCTCTTAAACCAATCCAGGAATGCTCACTATTCAAAAGTCACTCTCACTATCCAAAAACATACATGAAAATTAAAGGTAGGCTTATGTCAGAAAATCTCAGTAGAGTGTAAGATTACTTACTGAGCTAAAAAGATTTACTGTCCTGTATTTTTTTTAGTAATATTCTTTGGAAAATGCAAAACTTTCATCAAACCAACAGGAAAAAAAAGAAAAAAGTAGGGGTTTTAATTTTATTATTTTTAGTTTCAAGACTTTTAGATTTTTAGTAAGTTTTTTACAAACACATTCCTAGGCTTTCTTTAATCATAACAATGTTATAATTTAATTTACTCTTTCTGTGAATGGAGGTGAATGGAGTTAAATCCAGCTGGTGGACGGTCCTGGTGTTTCCCAGGACTCAGTTTGTGGCCCAGTTCTGTCTAATATCTTTATTGATGATCTGGATGAGGGATTGAGTGCACCCTCAGAGAGTTTAGGCCCACTGTAGGGGGTTCAACAATCACCATCCCTGGAAAAGGCTTGTGGAGGCAGCACATGGATACATGGTTTAGTGGGGAATATTGTGATGCTGAATTAATGATTGAACTGAATGATCTTACGCTGCGGTGACCGCTCAGCTGCCCGATGGCCAAGCAGGCGGCAATCCACTGGAGTGTCCGGTATCTTCGCCCACAGACGCCTGTCTGTGAGAGCAAAGGGTGATGCAGACACGCTCCGGGAAGCTGCCACAAAATCCAAGTCCCGCTCTGCAAGCCCCGGAGGGGAGCACGTAGCAGTCACTGATAGCGCAGACGGATGGAAACAAGGAACGAGAGGGATTCCAAGTGTCAGCGTGCCAAGTCTTTGCTTCCCCTTGCCCCAGGGAGAGACAAGGAGAGACAGGGAAACACAACTGGAGTGACAGAAGGAGCCAAGAGGCAGGGTGACATGGGGTTTTTATATAGGGGCGGAGAAAGGGGCAGAACAAGGGACAAACCAATCAGGAGATGATGAGGGATGACATAGGGCTAATCACAGGGAAGGGAAGGTAGGATTAATTCAAACGGACCAATCAGGGGAGTAACTGAACAGAACTGTCCAGACCTTACTTACATAAACATAAGGGCTTATAAATATGCAAAGTAACAAGCCAATAGGGAAACTGAATGTGCAGAACCTTCTAGGCAGGGGGAATGAGCCAGGCTAGACAGACACAGTGGAAAGGTGTGTCTTCAGGAGAAGGCACCACCCTTGGTGTCCTCCTGTGCTCTGCCCTTGGAGTCACTGTCCTGGGCGGGAAAATCAACCCACTTGATGTCATTTACTTTCATGGAAAATTCTGCCTGGCACAGGGCAACAATCTTAGAGGCCCTTTCCAGCCCAAATGATTCTATGATTCTATCATTTTATTTTTTGATACAGTACTGATCTCTTAATTTATTGATTTGTTTTATAAGCAACATTCTTTAGAAAAATAAATTAAAATCTGTCTTATGAACTGAAAAAAAATCCTATTTTCTCTTTTCTTTCCTAATGAGGGTAGAGTTAAGTAAATTACTGTTCTACATTCCTTTTTCTTTCTCAGAGAATTACTAGGAGCTTGGAGTTTGGGATCAACATTATCAAATATAGCACCAAGCCTCAGATAGCTGAAACATAAGAAAATGCCTATGGACGCTAAACTCTGAAAATTTCAGAAGTTTTAGAAGACTGTTCTGTCAAAAAAGGTAGATAGATCTGCACACTTGGGGATGAGGATGAAGAGCTGTATTTAACAAAAGAAAGAGACGGAGAGCCTGAGCCAGAAAGATCACTTTTTGACAAATGATAAGCTTCTGAGTTTTCATGAACCAGCAAGATGGGGTTTTTATATATTTTTACAGTAGTTTTGTCTTGGAGATTAGAAAACTGAAACATGACTTGACCCTGAAAACAATGTCAGCTGGCATTATTAATGAAGTTCCACGATCCTGAGGGAGAATAATATGCACTATTATCACTACGTTTGCTTGTATGCCACTGTGGCTAAAAGCATTGAGGACCCTGAACCAAAAGACAAAAGATAAGTCAAGTCTCCCTGACCAATTTCTCTCATGCTCTTAACCGGCATAATCCCATCAATTTGGTTTACATTAGCCAAAAATCTGAATACTCAGCTTTTAAAAATGTGCTGTCAAGGGTACCCATTTAACACCATAAATATGAAAAAATTGCAAATGATATTTAAAGTGATGAAAACCCTTAGTTCCACAAGCAACTCACCTGAGCTATATTTTCGTGGTTTTAAAAAGATTCGGTTTGGATTTGACTGGCTTCAGATCTCCTAATGGTCTTTTGTGTGGAAAAAAGAAGGAAACTCAGGGTATGTTTCATTTGTTTTTACCAGCACTGCTCACTATACTGTGGAATATAGAGCACTGACTGAGTGGAAAATTTTGCCAGAAAGTATCTGAGATTGTATAGTCAGAGTAATTTGACATCTGTGGTTTAGCATTTTTATGAGTCATTTATTAAGTGCATTTAAAAATATGCTTTCCTTCTAATCTACCTCATTTGTGTCATTATCTGTTCTCCCTAATTCACTCACTAGAAAGTGATCTAAATAAAACTAAACCAAAACACCAGAGTTCAGCGCCCCTGTGTTGATCAAGAAACAAGAGGAATGCACATCCTGAAACAGTGCTAATGAAAAAGTGCTAATAAATTAGGATTACTGCCTTTGGGATTTACTTCTAAATTTATTTGTGCAAGACGCCACAATAAAAATCTCTGAAATCCAGGAGAAGTGAGATTCCAGTGAAGGACTTTTGCTCTGACCTCTTCATCACTACTAGGCATGACAACAGGATTTTCTTAGAAATTAATTAGGATGAAAGGCAGAATGATTCCACAATGAAACAGGGAGCTAAACCAAAGATTTTGCAGCATATGAATGATGTAAACATCATTCAAGTATGATCAAATAATATCAGTAAAAATATGAAATACTTCTTTTAGTTTCTATAGTAGGGTCATCTGTAGTTTTATACTTGGCATATCAGTTATAAGTGGGGGAATTTAGCTGCTAGATATACAATATATCTAGGTTGAACCAAACATTTACTTTGAGAACTTTTCAACTCCTTTCAGTTCTTCCTTTTTTTTTTACGGGTAGTCAATATGAATATATTACGAAAGGCTTTGATCTACCAAATTAGACAAATTTGGCATTTTTTTACCAGAGAAAGGGCTCAATTACTGGGAAGGTATTTATAACCACTTATAACCACTTGAAATTAAGACTTTTCTGTATTAACTAGTTGTTTGGGACCATAAGACTGAAAAATATTAATTCCACTAACAGTGAATCATTTGCTTTGCATATCTGGTTTGTTCCTTTTTGTTTATTAGAAGATTTTGATGCAAGAGTGGCAACATAAAAAGTGTACGTGTAAAGTCTGTGTAAAGTTTGTAAGAATTATTTTGGCAAAAATGCCTTAAAAAAATTAGACTTTTTCACTATCCTTCCTTATGAACTAAACCCTCTTCTCAGTGTTTCATTCAGCTTAGTTTTGGAAATAGAGAATTCTATTCGTTTTCCTGAGTAACTAAGTAAGATGAGGAAAATCTTCAAAGAAGACTTTTTCAGAAGCTCATTTTGAGCTGAAAATTGACAGACAGATCTATACTTTGTTACTGAAGAGAATTCTGATTCTTCAGATGCATGAGCAGTCACACTGAAATCACTCTTAGAAGAGCTGAAGTGCACGGAGGAAATCAGTGAACCCTCTGTACACAGTGTAGAGTTACCAAGTTTGAAAGAGTGTGCAGAAATAAGAGAGTGTAGGGGGAAGGATAAGATTGGGCTGTGTTTTTTTCAGGAATTCAGTCTTAAAAGAGAAGTTGTCTGTAGCAAGGTTTGGTAAACTAAAAAGCTGTTCTAAAATGTTAACAATTCTTAGGCTAGGTGTGCGGTGATAATAAATTTGTGTGAGTCTTGCTGTAGTGCCTTCCTTAGAGTAGCAGAATTTTATCCTGAAGTTCCCAAGAAACCAAAAGAGACCTTTTTTCCTAAACTATTGTTTCCTTAAGCAAATTGTCTGCTGTACTTCTACTGTAGTAAAATATACAAGAAAATCACATATATAACAGTAATTTATTTTCTTCACAAGCTTGCTTACCTGCTTTCTTTCCTATGTCACAAGGCTCTTTCTTACTGAACTGAACATTAGCAGTTCCATTTATTGCAAAGGATGGGATGCTATGTACATGGATAAAGGTTTTAAAAAGGGGTGTAATGCTTCTCTTATCATTACCACACATGACTCAGAGTCCATGATTCACTGGAGTAGGAAGCACAAAATCCATAAGCTAAAGTTGCTTTTTTTTTATCTTCTCAAACCTTAGTGTTCATGATGAGTAGGAATGGACAGGGGCATGAAGATTTCTATTCAATGCTAGCATGGCATCAAAATATGTCTAGAAAGGTATTGAGGCTGCCTGTACCTTTTCCTTAGCACCCTCTGAAGTGTTAGACCTCACAGAAATGTTATGGATTCATTGCATTTCACTGCCAAATATAAGCTTTTACTTATTGTCATGACATATCATGGTAAAAGTTGGTACAGATAAATTGCTGCTCATAAAGTAGCAATTATGTTTCATATATTTTCTGCTAAAAAAGAAAACAGAATTCAGCCTGCCAAGATTTCTCATTAAAAGTTTAAAAAATTAGAAATACTTGTTACTAATTAGATAATTAGGAAGTAGATTTGAAACCTCTAAAGATAAATGCACTTAAGACTACTAGTATGTTACAATATATCTGTTTGAATTAACTTCTGTGGTATCATTAGCATTATGTATTAACTTCACAGTTTTGATTAAAATGTGTAATCTGAGGTACCATTAAGTCTAAAACTTTGCATCTCACTGGATTTTTCATATAACTAATTAGCACAAGGTTCATGTTCATATTTTTTCAATATGAACAGAGCATTAAAGAAGCATATCACTGATTATGTTAATATACGTGGTGGAACAACAAAGAGATGAATTTTTCAATTTTCTTAAAGGTGAATATAATTACAAATGTAGCAAAGCAAAGAATCTGTGATTTAGTACATTACCTTTGGACAATTCTGTCAGTAAGAAAGAATTTTGATAGTTACAGAGAGAAAAAAACCCTGCTCTGATGCAAGAATTAAAAGTATCTTTACATGTCATTTATGAATAATTTAAGAAGTTCAGTAATCAGATATTACTAAATAATACTTATTAACATTTTCAGTAAGCAAGAATAAAGTATACAGATACTTAGAAGGATAGTGTCAAATGAGAAGATACTTTTGTAGTTTTAAAGAGGTGAAAACTCCCAAATTTGATGACACAAAACCTGAAAATTAGTATGAATTAAAACTTTGAATCCCATCTTATATTTTTCCCTCTTCCCTATCTTCTTAATATGTCATATTTCTTTCAATCCTGATTCCTAGCCTTCTGAACCTTGTGATCTCTTACCATTTATCCCCATCATTCTGCCTTCTCCCATCTTGTATTTCATTTGATTTTGTCTATTCACTTATATGTATATCTGAATATTGCTCTACTGATTCCATCTGTTTTCTCTTCAAAAGTAGCAAATGAAGGTCATTCCTAAGTGAACAGATTCACATCCGTAAGGAAATAATAAAAAGAATTTACCTCCATTATTCATCTGTTATAGGCACATGATGGTTAGTTAAAAAATAGCATTTTCTCCTCCAAGCCCTATGACACTGAACTTATATAGTGAAATTGCTCTCCCCAGCAATCGTTCACACAGCAACAATGTCCTTTTCTGGAGAAAATAAACTGTTTCCTGAGAGCAAACCTGAGGAGTCAATTACGGTTTATGAGTTAAGCACCTAAATGTATTCTTGATTCTTTGAGTTTGAAATGCAGAAGACAGCTTTTTCTTAAACAGTTACTGATTTCAGAAGGAGCTGAGTCTCCTAAATACAAATTGGATACCCAACAATCATTGTAGAAATGGCCACAAGGGCCATTTTCTATCACAATAATGTTTCAGATTTTATGTTCTTAATTAGGAAAGCTTGAAAAGTTAACTAATTCCTCTTTCCCAACAAAAGGAGACATAATAAAATTATAGAAAGCTGGAAGCTAGAAACATCTTGGGATGGGATTAATTTATCTGGGAGGGACAGTTTGAAAGCAGCATTTGGAACTGATCTCCAGAGGGATGGAAGATATACTAATGAGCACTAAATATTCATAAATTTGTGAATATGGCCACTGTAGTCAATGAGTGTCCATGTATTTTACATATAATAAAGTGCTCATGTAAACAGATGCTAGGAAAATATCCCAGATTTAGTGTTTCTCTGCTATCCAGGATGTAAAGAAAACAACTGAGCCTTATGAAAGAAAACAAGCTGTTAGAGCTTGTGTAGTTAGAAATTCCCATTGTGTAACAGCAGGTCCTATTTCTGGGGCAGGAACTTGAAACCATGGAGAGATAGGATGTTGGTTGTCTTTTTGTTTTACATATCCATTGTTTGCTTCCCTGCCCTTAGGTATCCACCTATCTCATCAGCTATTGTTTGTCTAGGTTTAGAGCTCCCTCCTTAGCCTGCAAATAGGTAGGAAAAGGTGTGAGAAAGTAACATTCTGAAGGGAATGTCTGTTGGGTTGATTCCATTTTTGTTTTACTTACATTGTATTAGGGCAGTTGCCTGTCCTGAAATACTGATAAATTTGGGACACTTCTGTTAATTCCTAAAGGGACACTGAAGATACTCTGTGCTCTTTAGGACACACTAGTGGTCTCAATTGCATACTGAATGTTATGTATATAAATTTAAATTATAAGTGCATTCTGAATTCTGTTCTTTTTGACATTGGCTGAATCTGTTATAGTTCTTCTTGGCAACTGCCTGGATTATGTTGTTTAAATGTGGTTTTCTTCCTATCCCTGTATCAAAACCTTGTTCATCTTGGCCCTCATTTGTGCTTCTTTGTGCCACAGCACCTCTTTCATCATTTCACTTACAAAAAAAAGATTAAACTATTCCAGGAAGTGGGAGAGTAATGCAATTGAATGGATATTTAGGAGGCCTGGATGTGCATGAATTGGCCCTCAGTAAATAGTTTGGCCTTACGCCTTTAGTCTTTAAAGCAAATTAAATCCTGAATGGCATTTCTCCAGGAAGCATGCTTGATGGAATCCAAATCCCAAATATTAAACATAGGCTGAATCTCTGAAGCAATTTTTTCCTTCATAAATAATTTTAGGAGGTATAACCATTCTTTTCAATAGACAACTAAGTTTGCAGTGTTCTCCTAGCCCAGAAATCTAAAATGCCAGACTGAAGCTAAACTAAAAATTTATGATACAGAACTGTAAGTAATTAGTTACTATGTTCATTACTGGCTGGTGACTGTATTAGGCTTCTGTAGTTGAAACACAAACAAGCAGAATAGACAGAAAATGTGAAACACAATATGTTTTTGTAATTGAATTCACACCTTTAAGTCATCTTAAAACTTATCACAGGATTTCTCAGCACATATGGATTTAAATGTTCTGAACAATTTTTTAGAGAAGCAAGAGTCAAAAGCTTTTATGCAAGAGACCTGCTGTAAGACATCTTCCCTAACATCATTTCGTCATAGACCTGAAATTACTTGCTAAAGGGCTCAAAATATTCTATGTCTTTTATGAACTTGAGTGGTGAACAAACCCTGGTTTTATTTGAGTTTTCTCTATTGAATATGTGACCTTTTAAATATGACAGGGTTGGCTGGCCCACACCTTAGCTGGAGGTATTTTCAGGAAATTCATGTAATATTTTGACTCTATAATAATTCTGAGTGTTTATATAGGTATAACTCAGGCAGGAGCTCTGGAGCAGGCAAAAATCATAAGTAACTAAGGACATATTGAATATCACAAAATAATTTGACAGCTAATTTCATTTAGTCAGTACATTTGAAAACAGTAGACTAAAGGTTAGATTAACATATAATTTCTTAGACAAGCAAAATAATATTTCCTAATATCATTGACTAGCTTGTAAATGTAGTTTATTTGTTTTCTGAGACCAAAAGACTAAGACTCAGAGACAGAAATGGAAAAACAAATATGTATTTTAAAGTTTGTAAGCCCAGCACCTCAAAATAAGTAATGGAGTTGTTTTGCTTTCTTTTTTTTTCTCTAAAACATTTTACCTATGGATGCAATTCAGCAGAGCAAGCAAAGACTTCTCTTATCTCTTAAAATAGTATAGTCTTCTACAAAATGTACAAGCAAAATGATGATTTGTTTTTTCTGCCATGTAAAACTCAGATGACAGCTTTGGTTAGGCTTGGGACACTCATTAGAAATCTGTTCCTTATCCCACTGCTGTTAGTGGAATAGAAGTGTAGCTGAACAATTAAATAATTCTCCACCCCTAACCTAAGAACATAGTGTTCCTATAGATGACAGAATCAAAAACTTTGAGATGGGGGAAATGGAGAATGTGAAACACCTCTTTTTGTGGGTACTCAATAATTACATCAGGTCAATATAAAGGTATCTGCTCCCTGAATGAAAGTGCTTATTGTAAGAGTAAGTGTAAGGAGAGTGCCTGCTCCGCTAATAGTACCGGGTCAAAGGAACCATAAAACAAGAACATATAGACAGAAACCTGGATAATACACAGTAATGGAGATGGTGAAGAGAGCAAACCTTATCAAGGCCACAAATTGGGAAGGATATGTAGGTTGTGAAGGTGTTTATTTTTTCTCAGTCTGAAGGATAAGGAAAAGGAGGGAGACAAAACATAGAGACACATAAACCCTGGCCAGTTAGTGTTAACAATCAGGAACAAACCTGGTCTGTCACTCCAATTGATGGGCTATCAAGAAACAGCAGACAAAACAGGAATTTGCAAAGAGGCTAAGGCACTAGCCATCATGTGTGAGAAGTTGCGGCAGAAAAGAGGAAACATAACCCTTGTTCTTAGAAGAGGAAAACAGGAGGACCTGAGGAGCTACAGTCCAGTCAGTTTCAGCTCTGCAACCAGCAAGATTGTGGAGCAGATTCTCCAGGAAATTGTGCTAAAACACATGGAAAATAAGGAGATGACTGGGGTGGCTTCACTAAGTACAAATCGTGCCTGATAAATTTGGTGGCCTTCTATAATAGGGTTATGGCATTAGCCCATAAAGGAAGAGCAACTGACGTCATCTACCTGGAGTCATGCAAAACATTTGACACTGTGCCACATGACATCCTTGTCTCTAACCTGGAGAGACATGGATTTGATGGGTGGATCACTCAGTATATAGAGAATTGGCTGGATTGGGTCACTCAAAATATTGCAGTCAACAAGCCAATGTATGAATGGAGAGCGATGATGAGTGGTGACCCTCAGGCATCCAAAATGGGACCAGTGTTACTGGAAGCCTTCCAGTACCTAAAGGTGGCTTATGAGAAAGCTGGGGAGGGACTTTTTACAAAGACATCTAGTGACAGGACAAGACGTAATGGCTTTAGACTGAAAGAGGGTAGATTTAGATTAGATATGAGGAAAAAATTCTGTACTGTGAAGGTAATGGGATACTGGAATGTGCTGCCCAGAGAAGTAGCAGGTGCCCTGTCTCAGGAAGTATTTAAGGCCAGGTTGGAGGGAACTTTGAGCAACCTGGCCTCATGGGAAGAATTCTTGCCCATGGCAATGGGAGTTAGAATTAGATTAATTTAAAGGTCCCTTCCAGTGCAGAACACTCTATGGTTCTATGCATTCTATGATTTTATGACTGAAATAGTCATATGAAACAACATGTCTGGGGCTGTTTTTTCTCTTTATTTGTTTGTCTTATCACCATTGTTACAGGAAACCAGTGTGAATTTACTCATTGTGCAGTTTCTTAGGTTGGTTTTCTGCTTTTCACTTTAATTCCTAGAAAAAAGAACATCTGGGGAGTTACAGACCCAGGTGTCTCATCTCAGTGCTAGTTAAAAATTGATTTAGAGCGTAATTAAGGTTAGGTTGGCATAATATCTGATTTGATATCACATAGGTACAAATCCATACATGTGAAAATTATGCCTTTTTAACTCATAAGAGGTTACTAAAAAATTAATAAACAATAGATTTATATCACCCTAATTGATGTAATTTATGTCTTTTTTTCTGACAACGGGGTACATAGAAGTTCATTACAATTAAGGAATAGCTAGAAGATAAAAGGCTAAGTCTTGTCACAGATTTTTAAACTGGTTAATCAGTAAGAAAGGAATCACAATTAAGGACTGTTCTGAGCTGTATCAGGTACAATATCTGATCCTGATCAGGCAAGAAACTACTGATTTATATTTAACACATTCTTTAAAGTTAGTAAGTTTTCTTATTCATATTTCACAATCAAGAAATTGAAATAGAGTGCTTTGTCAAATTCAGCTCTTGATAGCTATGAAAGGTGTGACAAGTCACACTTCTACTGTGTTCTCTCACTCTGACAACAGAGATCAATCTGAGACAGAGAAAATTTGTGGAAATTGTCCCTCCATAAGATTATTTTGATAATGAAAAGGGAAATATGCATCTTTCCTCTCACTGTGCTATGAATCTAAGCAAATAAAAGAAATACATTGTTTGGGTTTTTTTAACCAAGAGTAGGAAAAAAGCTGAAATATTTCAGAAACCATCTGAAAACTTCATCACATTTGAACAATGGTGTGATGTTAATGTATGTTTTATTTTATTTGAAAGTATAGTTTGTCCTGGAAAAAAAAAAGCCAAAAATATTTTTAGTGCTTAGAAGTCAATAACAAAATGTATGTCTGATTTAGATTCAAAGCTCATCGTTTTTTGTCAGAGTTAGAATATTACCAATCTGAGCTACACCTGCCAACTTAGAAATTTACTGTGTCCAATATACCTTTGGAGTTAAACCTATGGGATTCCTTTTGTGTATATTTTAATTTCTCAATTTCTTAGTAAATTCCAATTCTATTTCTGCCACCTAATCTTTATTTGGTGAGTAATTATAATATTTATTAGTGCAAAGCTCTAGCCTCCAAGCTTACATCTGGCCATAACAGGTCATGCTGGAGCCTTTGCTGATTTGAAATGATCCTGGAAAGCACTTTGCAAATGAAGAGGAAACGCTCAGCTGCTAGCACTCTAGTTATATAACCTTCATCAGGTCTGGTATTTGAAAAATATACAGTAATTATTTTCCTTTTTTATGATGGACTTTGCTATTATCCAGAAATGCTACTAGCATTTTCTGTAGTAGTATATCTACTGTCAGCTCATAGTCTGCCACAAATATTTTTTACAGACTTTATAGGGGGTAATAAATGGCTTCCAAAAGGTTTGAAACGCCACAATATTTATCCACCTCTTGATCCCAGGTTTCTTTAACAGTTTATTGCCAAATACTTATCTGTAAATCAAAAAGAATTTGATTAGTTCTCTCAAACATAAATCAATCACTTCTTCTTGACTCCAACAAAGATAAATGACATAATTCATTTCTGAAACCAGTGTTCTTCGGTGCTGTGATTTTTCTGATTGTGATTTTTAATTCAGCAGGCTGTGTCCTTAAAAAAGGCTAGCATAGATAACAAATGCCTTCTTAGTCCCTTGTGCTGAGTTATTTGAATTTCATGGATTTAATAGGTCTGAATACTTTAGTACTTCAAAACAGTTCACACAAATGTATTTTGTCTGCTAAAAAAAGGGGACTATGATTGCCTTGGACATTAACAATTTGATTTTACAGCCACGGAATTTGTGGAGGGTACTACTCATTAAGACACCTGTTACTGAACATAAAGCAAATAAAAATTATTCACAGTAAATGAGAAAGGTTATGCTGGAAAATTCCCACTGTATGAGAATATTGTATCTGTATCTCTGTAGTCAGGATATTTGATGCAAGACAGGAAGGTCAGCTATTCTGTTGTTACTGGTCCTGAATTTGCTATGTTGTTCTTCATATGATGTATGTTTGTTTAATTCGTAAATTGTTTATTGTCCTGGGGTCTCCAGTGTAATCCTGTGTCCTTTTTGTTATTGCCCCATACCGTTACTTTTATCCCTGCATCCCAGGGCTCCATTTTCAAGGCCCTTTCTATCATACCAGACCTATTTGCATCTAAACTACATTTTTAAGTCAACGGTGAATATTTCTATCCATAGAAATCATCAATACATTACTACTACTATTCATATAAAAATTGAGGTTGTGACACAAAATTATACAAAGCTGACCAAAGTGAAACAAATGAGGTAATAACTACCTGGTCATTAGAAAATTGTCATTAGAGTTAAACAAGCTAAAAAATGCTCCAGGCAGGCCAACAGGAGTTCAGATGCTGCCTGACAAGCCTTAGCCCAGTTGGTGCAAAGTCCTTGGCTTGTAATTAGTACTGGCAGTGCTGTATCTGTGTAGCTAAATGGCTCCAAGGCAAGGTGACACCCTCTGGATTGCTTCCTCTCTACTCAAGGGCTAGCTTGTTGGCTGGTTCCGAACACTTAGCACTTGATCCTGAGTCTAATCATGGTGCCCAGTGGTAATGTACTGGAAGAACACATTGCCATTGTGCTTGAGTGTGACTTTCCACTCAAATTATGCAAAAGAAATTGTTGTGGAGAGGTCCAAAAGAGAGGTGACTTCTTTAGTTCACCACTCAGTGTGCATATTGCTCTGTGCCATGGGGTGTTGCGTGACCTTGAGGAAGAACGCTTTGAAGACCTGCTTGTGCGACGCCTAAGTATCAGAGGGCAGAACAGAATGAAGGGGATTCATGGACTCCGCATTAATGTATTCATGTTTGATTCGTAAAAGAGTTATTTTGGGAAAGGGTGGTTAGCTAAGAAATCAGGAATCAAATTAATGTTCAATCAGTGTTGATGATAAGGGGATGAATGCTCAAGCTTGTCTGACTGTGTAGATGTATCCATGGGTCTCAATATAAGTCCATGTCTTTTCACTTCGACAAGAACTCTGAAGTTTTGAAAGTGTCTGAGACACATAGACAACACTTTGTTGCTCTTTCCACCTTTTAATGCCTTTGTCAGACAAGCAGTGCCAGACATTTTATATATTTAGTGTATCAAATGTGACAGTGTTATTAAAATTACCCATACATTCCTATCCAGAGGTCCATAAATAATTTCAATTATTGATTTTAATGGTATACCTGCTCCAACTGCTGCATTGCCATTAATGATTCATTAACGTTCTTGGATTTCCTGCTGATACCAGCTGAACGAATGAAGAATATTTCCTGTAACATTGCAAAATAATCAGGAAGACAGAGAAAAGTGTGTTTATTTTTTCCCATTTTAATGAATGTAGTCTTGTTAAATGCATTTTATTAGAGGAACTGAAAGGACTCTATCAAATGTGTAACTGTATGTGCATTGTCTTTTATTATTTATTAATTTTAATTGTGGTAAGACAATCTGCTTTAAAGGAATGGCACTGGTTAGCACTCTAAGAGAAAGGTCATTTTTTTAGAATTGCTTGATTAAAAACATTTGGAAGAGCACAGAGGCTTAGTGATTAAAAAAAATTAAATGAGGGAGAGTCCTGAGGTGTATATCTTGAAGAATTTGAAAGACAAAAATTTCTTAGCAGTTAAAAACAATAGCACTGAAGGAAATGCTAGGATAAAAATCCCCAAACAACAAATCTAAGGAAACACTAAGAACTGGGTTACCTTTTGCAGCATCCTAATTCTCCCATCACCCAGATTTGATCATGTTTGCCATCTCTCCCACATCTTCTGTAGATATGTAATTATGCATTTTCCACCAAGAGCAGGAAAGGATTTTCAGGTCTGGATGTGCAAGATAGTTCTCAGGTAGAGTGCAATAGGCACTTGTTACAATCTGATTTAAACTCAGAAAAGCAAAGAAAGCTAAATTTCTGTGCATAAACCGGAAAGAACTTAGAAGGTTCAAAATATTCCCAGAAATGAGATTAAAACCAAAGGAGGTTAGATGTTGATACCAAAAAATTTATGTATTTTATATAACAGTAAAAGAGGCAAAGAGA
>VXBT01009368.1:0-55193 GCA_013400235.1 Oriolus oriolus | reverse complement strand
ATGAAATCTGCACTACTACAATTGTGAATATTTGATGCTTATTACTGTTTCAGCTGAGACACTGAACTCTGTCTGGGTTGTTCCTCCATGATCATCATTGTTCTATTTCTTTTTCCTGTCATCAAAAGCACATGCACACACACACACATACACAAAACCCATTACAAAAGGGGTATTCATCGCAGTTAGGATTTCTTTCCCAATTCAGTGAGACCAGGTCTCCTAAGTTAGATGGGCTTCATCCATTAGTGTTCTTGCCGGTCTCATTCATGCATGTATTTTTAATGTAAAGTCTAAAACTGATGTGTACATCAGGAAGGGATAATGATTCCATTTTTTGATACTAATAAAGCACATGTCTATTAATGCAGTAAATGTACAGTTAAAGATATTTTGTGATAGAAATGTATTTGGAGCTTTTGGCGTACTGTACTCAAAGTCTAATGTTAGACAAAATGTCTTTCTCTTTCCTATAGAAGGAAGCTGGGAAATAAGCCTGTCATTTTGGCCTTCATTATTTCCAACTGTTTAAGCAAGTCCAGTCGCATAACAGGAATGTATATCTTGGGAAAAGAATGAAGTGCTAGTAATTAATGAGCTTGAAGTTTCTTTCACTGAGAAAAAAAAAGCACTCGTCAGTAGGGACTATATCCCCTACACTGCTTGTCTGAATAGTTGTATTTTAAATATTTAACATATATTTGACCTATTGGTTTTCAGTATTAACTCAAAAAAAAAGTAGCTTTTTTTTTGGCATTAGGAAGGCACAGGAGAATCTCTTGGCAGAGAAGCTGGCAGCCATGGATGGCATACTAACCAAATTAAAGGCCAATATTGAATCAATCCATTTGTTAAACTAACAGGTAAAAATTGTGAGAAGGAGAGCAGAGAGCAGAGACTGTTAGTAAAAGCAGATGGTCACAATCTATTTACATGGCTATATTAGAAAGTTATTAAATATTTGTGAATATATATGAGTAAAAAAATGGTATGTGTTGAGTCAAAAGGCAGAGTCTGATGTTGATGTAATTTTTCTATTCCCTGGAAATGGTTCACAAAAGAATCAAAAGAAATAACATAGAATGTAGGACTTAACTACAAAGTACTCTTTGTATTTGCTATAGCAATGAATTTCAAGTACTGCAGCAAGCCTCACAGTGAAAGTTATCATTTCTTCTTACAAACTTTTAAATACCATATTCCCAGCTGTTGGGATCAAAAGAATATCTTGCATTTCTAATCTTAATGTTTTATATTTAAAAACACATTGATTCCCCTTAGACTACTTAAATGAATAACAAAGAGTATCCTCTATCATCTCTTACCATTGCAGTCCATGTCAGCTTTAAACACTCACTAGTACAGCAGAGCTTTTAGAACAAAATTTGGAAATACACAGGAAAAGAAAAAATATAAAATATAATCTTAGAAATAACACTGGTTTTCTTTTTTTTTTTTTTGTATGGAGCCACTATTTTTCTTTCTCTAAAAAAAAGATGATAGAAGCAACCACTGATAGTGACTGATCATAAAAAGAAACCCCAGGAGCATAGACACACTATAAAAAGATCTAGGAGGAAGTCATTATGCTGTTGAGGGAATAAGAAATTTAAGTCAGAGAGTTGTGAAATGTTCTCATTATAGGTCATCTCAGTAATTATCTGACATCTACAGATGGAGTCACTTCTTAATCAAAAGAATGAATCATTACTGATATTGATTCAGACCAAGATGTTTGAAATAATGAGTCCAGTAACTCAAGTATAAATTTAGAGGTAATTTCAGCAACTTCTTTGTGGAAGTTTCAGACTAAATAATAATGAAATATCTTATTACATTGCATAAAAATGATAAGAAAATGGCCAGAAGAGTGTGAACTAAACTACCCCATCATAATCTGCATGTTAAGACTTAAACAAAAGAAGAAAAAAAGAGGTCACTAATATTTACTATCCCACGAACACTATAGCTTTGTTAGTATCTACAAGAACAGAAGATTGTTTTCTCTTGAGTACAGTACTGGTAGCTGGCACTGCCATTGGATTTAAGAATCTGCAAGTATTTACTTTAGAAATCTTTTTTTCAGCAGTTCATAATTTGACTGTGAAAAGCACCTTGAATAGCATGCAATGTTTCAAGAACTATAAAAAGTTCTAAGAATGCACTTAGATATGTAGAATAAAAGTAAAAAAAACAAAGAGGGAACTGCAATTATTGACAGCGCACATTTTTAGACAAACACTTTATTGCAAAAATCAGTTCCTTGGAAGATGTTGATTTACTACAATAAGAGCAGCAATGACAAACCCGTTGCTAAATAGACAGGAAGGGAGAGACAGCTTCTTGTCCCCAGAGGCAGTCACTTCAGGGCAGTGTTGTATTCTATTTAGAGGTTGCAGTTGCCCATCATGTCATTGTTCTGTGAATACACAGAAAACTCTTTCTTGTCTATGTCATGTTTCATGAACCCAGTGCCACCACTGGCTGGCATTCGTCCTTATCTAGGCGACCAGTCCAAAGCCTGGAATGTAGGTAGGTAGTAGGTCATCAAATCTAGTCCCTCACAAGGGTGTCTATCATTGTCAGTCATCACAGCCAACACATGAATTATAGTTATGAGTCCCCTAAGACTAAGAAGTTCAAGTTATGTCATAAATGATTCCCCACACACATGGAAACTAGCCTACTCAGGGCTAGTTTCAAGTATAATTATGACATAATTACTCCCGTTCTAGTCTTTGTTATTCTACCATCAACTGTCAATGGATGTATCCCTTTTTTATTTTCTAATTTTTTTTTATCATGTAAGCTGCACTTTTCTATCACTTAAGCTGGCCATAGGCAGATTTAATTTTAGGACTGACTTCTTCATGACATACGGCATTTTGACTAAGAGGCCAGCCTACCTTGGCCTTTACTGAAACTTGCTCCTATTGCTTTGATTCATGGCATTATTGCCCCACTACTACCACGTCAGACTTGCCAGGCACTGTTCTAAAAGAATACTGACACTCAGTCCTGAGGATCCTAATGATAGATACCATTTTTGTAGAAGATAAAAAAGTACTTATTTGTACAACATATATAATCTTGGCTGGGTTGCACCATTTTGTAATTACGGATGCATTTTCTGTTAGCATAATTTGATCTTTTCACCACAACATTTTACCATAAAAAGAAGTCATGTCTTCTTTCAGAAACAATCTTGCTTGAGTAAGTCAACAGCTTTTTTAGTCACAACACAGAAGAAAGACACATCCATTTCTCCAAATTAGATCCTCTTTGCTCTAGTGGGCAAAGACAACATACATTTTAAAACTGTTTAGAATGTAACTTCCAACTTTCCAGAGAAAACCATGCAAAATCTATGGTGAAAGCTATGTTGTGATCAACAATCATACGCAACAAGAAAAAATATAAGTAGGATTGTAAGCACCTGTGTATGTTTGTACATAAAAAGCTTTCTAATATTCAGAAAGATGGCAAAACAAGTGGTAAGACTGAAATAAACAAAAAGATGTCATATCTGTTGTGTATTTTTAGTATCATGTTTAGCCCCTCTGAAGAAGGAAAGCCAGGATATTGTTTTCAAGTTAGTTGAGATATTCATGCAAGGAATATTTTTAGAATACATCATCCGTAAAATATGGCAAGAAGATTGAAACTATAGTGACCTGCTAAGTTTGAAAGAATATATGAATTCAAAGCAGAACAGGTTCCTCCTAACTCTGACTGGAAAAATATATTTCTTTGATTTTCTTCTTGAGATCTCAGGAAAGGAGGCACATTAACAGTATGGAAAAGAGAGGAGGTTTCAAGGTCACCAAAGCCCTGGTGTGGAAGCAGAGTTGTGCTGCTGCAGTCACATCCGCACTGGGCGAACTTGGAATACTGGACTTCTAAGAGCAAGGAATGAGATCCCATCTTGAACAAAGCAGAGGGGGAGGTCATCATGTCAGAGACGGCAAAAGGAAAACCTGCATGGGCAGGCAGTGCTGTCAGTCTCACTGTGATGCTGCATGAGCATCACAAGTGAAACCTGGGACATGGCATTCAGGATGTGATGTTTTCTACTACAAAGCAAGTACTGAGAGGCTCATTCAGAAATGCAGAGGGGCAGGATATAGGTGTACTGCTTTCCAGCCTGCCAGAAATGAGAAGTGCCCCAAAGAATCTTAAAAACTCTCCAAATAGTTTCAATCAGGTATGCTTGGAATTTGTACTTTCCCATTCTCCTTATAAATCTGTTTCCTTATAAATCTGTTTCCAGCACTGGGATCATATGCACTTTAAGGTTTACATGTTCTATGTGGATCTAGCATGCTGAGAGTGCGTAAGAAAAAACATGTACCTGTAGATAGGAAACACTCATAAAAGAGAGTATATGGTGTGTAACCTCTTTGTAGATTTAGGAAAATCTTTTCTTAATCAAAATTCACAGCCTTGAACTTTCCGTCTTTTAACATTTCCTTTTCTCCATTTTATTCATTAGTTTCTTAGTGTATGCAGTCCTATTCTGTCTGCAGGGATTTGAGTTGACATTTGTGTTGGGTATAGGAGTCAGGGTGTTTGTAGCAGAGGGGTTCAGGTGTGGCCTCTGTGACAGGAACTCCAGGTTTGTTCTGTGCTGGACATTCAGCCATCTCCAATCCACCCACTACCAGGCTCAGCTAAACCCCTCAGCAGAGATGGTGGTACCTATGAGAACACATATTTAAGAAAGAGAAAATACCACAAAGGTACAAGGAAAGGGGGAAGAAAAAGAGTAAGAAACAGAAGAGGGAAAACCAAAGTGAGGAAAGGAGGAGGAGAAAATGGACTTTCATAGTGGAGCAGATATCCACACTACAGGGCATGGACAGCCCCACGCCAGAACAGATGTTCATTCCTGAAGAATTGCTGCTGATAGAGACCCAGGGATAGAGCATAGGAAAAGTGAAACCAAAGGACCAGGAGGGATGTTATGGACTGACTGCAGCTCCCTGTTTCCTACTCCCTCTATGACATTTAGTGTAAGATAGAGGAGTCTGGAGAAGTTGATGCTGGGAAAGTGGAAGGAAAGATACGGTTTCCATGTTTGTTTTTTGCTTATGTTTCTCCCTACACAAATTTATTTTAATTCGCAACAAATTTGTTTTCTCCATATCAAGTCTGGTTTGCCCACAATGGTATTTGGCAAGTTGTTTCCACCTTTGTCTCTTCTCATAATCTTTCTTAATTTTTTTTCCCTATTTTTTCCTACCCATTCCTCTGAGAGGGGGAGTAAGAAATGTGTGGGAGTCTCTCTCTTAGCCAGATTAGTTAGTTAAGATTCCCGGTTGGGCCTCTTATTACATTGTTGGCTTTTGTACATCATATTAAAATAGTCACTGGGACAAGGATAAAAGAGTGGTGATGTAGCCCAATTTTTGAAGTACTTAGTGAAACAAAGAAGAGGCAGATTCTACCCTTCCTTATACCTCATGTCCTCATGACTGCAATATTGACCTGGGATCAGATTTGTTAAAATGACAAGACAGAGTTCTGTGTCACAGCTGTGGTTTTTTCATGACTAAAGCATTAGGTAAAATGATCAGTCTTTGCAGCTTTACCTCCTTAATGCCCAAGGGCTAACATAACCTCTGTTTCACAGCCAAATTCCCTGTTGTGTTTTAACCCCAGCCAGCAACTAAGTACCATATAGCTGCTTTCTCACTCCCCCCCAACTTTCCCACTGTGGAGAGGAAGATTGTAAAGAAAAGATAAACCTCATAGACTGAGACAAGTACAATTTAATAACTTAAACATAATAATAATAACATTTTAATAATGAGCATAATGATTTTGTCTTTGCATAGAGTTGAGTATTTACTGTCATCTTTCACATACCTAGAAATGCAAAAGACTAGTTTGAAGACTATTTGAAAACTATGTGCTCCATCTTTAAAATTAACTCTTCTTCTGCAAATATTCCTAGGGTCCTAGCCTTTTCACACAAAACCGGAGCGAAATAGATCTCTTTTTGGTTCACTTCTGAACATTCTGACATTATTCTTTATGACAAAAGACTGTTATGATACCAGCAAACTGAAGAGTAAGTATCTTCTTTTGTCTTCTGACTGTCCTCTTGATTGTTTTGGGTACTTTTTGTGAATAATATTTTTGTGACTATGCATTTGGTGCTCAATTTCCTTGTTAAGAATGACCTCTTCTTAGATGAGTAGTCTCAAATATTTGAGGTTTCACAGTACCAGGAAACAGCATGTGAATTACAATTAAAAGATGCATAAGCAATGATGCTTCCAGAATCTGTCTAGAACGAATATATTGCTAGTTCAGTTATTTAATTTCTCCAGGTTCGGACTATACGGAAATACAAGAAAGGAATATTTATGCCTAACTTTTCTTGACAAAAGTAGATGGCATTATTCATGTGCTTAAATATAGAAGTCAGCCTTGGTACTAAAAGGTTATTGTGATCTTATTTGCTTGTCTGAAGAGGGAAAAAAAAGGAAGATAGACTATTTCTTAAGTTAGAACATTTGGATTATTTGTCAAAAATTCTTCTTTTTTTAATGATTTTGTATCAAATTGTGATAGCAGTGTAACTGTGGTGATATTATGATAAGTTTTGATGTAAGATTGTCAGAAGTAATTTCTGCAGCCAGTAATAGTCATGCCCAAGGCATTGACCAATATGGTTAAAGAATGCGTAGAAGGTGTAAAATGTATAAAGTGTGTCCTTAGGGAAGAAGACTTGTGAGTTTTTTCAGAGTGATATTTCCAGAAGAGATGACTCTGTTTTCGCAAGAAAGTGTTAAGATATCTCAAGAAAATAACTGTTTTGATTTTAGCAATAAAGCACAAACCTGTGACTTTGTGCAATCATTTTAGTGTGACTGGTGAGAAAAGAACCTAGAAAAAATAGCAAGTATCAGTCTGATATGACAGTCAACATCATTTAGCTTTCTGATTATATTTTGTCTAGATATAGTTTAGCTATTCATACTAAAATCGTTACTGGAAGGTAATTACATGCACCTACAGCTCATATATCAGAAAGGTAGGTGTCTACAAAGTGTGAGGAGACTTGTGATAATGGTCAGGTAGGGTTGCTTAAGTGGTGAACTAAATTACTCTGTGGGATTTGGCTGATTTTTTTGCCAAGTTACTCTTCATCATGCAGAAAAAAACATGGCAGTCAGGGAAAGTCCCAAATGGCTGGAGAAAAGCGAAAGGTCACATCTATTTTTAAAAAGGGTAAAAAGGTGGACCCTGGCTGAGCCACCAGTCTGTCTTACCTCTACATCTGGTAAGATCATGGAGCCCTCCTGAAAGTTATGTCAAAACATATGAGTGACAGGGAGATGATTAGAGACAGCCAACATTGCTGCACCATGGGCACTATGTGCCAGAATAATCTGGTGGCCTTCTAATGTGGAGTGACTCCGTCTCTGGACAAGGTAAAAGCTACCAATGTTGTCTATCTGGACTTCTGTAAGTGAATATCAATACAGTCTGAGGGTTGAATTGATTGTGAGCAGCCCTGCAGAGAAGCACTTGGTGATTCTGGTGAGTGAAAAATTGGATGTAAGCTGGCAATGTGCTCTTGCAGCCCAGAAAACCAAGCATATCCTGGGCTGCACCAAAAAAATCGTGGCCAGCAGGCTGAGTGAGGTGATTCTTCCATCTCTCTTGAGACCCCACCCAGAGCATTGCATCAAGTTCTGGGGCCCATAACAAAAGAAAGGCATGGACCTGTTAGAGTGGGTCATGACGGAGTTAGTGAAAATGATCAGGGGCCTGGAACACCTCTGCTATGAAGACAGTCTGAAAGAGATGGGGTAGTTCAGCTTGGAGGAGAGAAGGCTTCAGGAACACCATCAGGGCCTTCAAATATGTAAATAGAAAGCCAGAGGGAGATTTTATACCAGGGCCTGTAGTGATGGGACAAGGAGCAATGGTTTTATACTGAAGGAGGTTAGGTTTAGCTTGGACATAAGAAAAAAAGGTTTCTCTGATGAGGGTGGTAAAACACTGGAACAGGTTGCCTTGACAAAAGAACTTATCAATGCATTAAAATCTGGAGTGCTACGAGTCTGAGCAATCTGATCTAGTGAAAGATGTCCCTGCCTAAAGCAGAGGGATTGGACTAGACAGATATCTTTAAAATTCCCTTTCAACCCTTAAATCCATGCCTCTTAGGGTATTCAATTGCCAGAAAACTTTCAAAAATTCTCCTGAAAGTCTGAAACAGTAGTTGTTTTTAGGTTATATGCAACCAGACAACTCAGTCTTTGAAAAAGAAACTTGTGGGTTCCATGGAGCTATTTCTGTCCAAAAGGCACTGAAGCAATAATGAACCTTGGAAGCACCAATGTTTTCAGAAGTGATTGTTGTATTTCCATATAAAGACCTAGTGTTCAGGATGAGTTACTGTGTCCAAAAATCTAGTATTTGATGATCCTTCAGCCAGAATTTGGGAGGGAGGGGAATTCAGAGAGCAGGATTCCTCACATTTTTGGCAGTGGCCTTTCAGAAACTACTGCAACAGAAAGGTGTGTCAGATAGAGCAGCAGTAGTAATTTCAGGATGAAGGGTACGTTCTTGCATTTTTGAGTCAAACCAAACTGATAATCCATTATGATAGGATAATAAAAAGATCAATCATTTTGACCTATCAGGTTTTAGGAATTACTCAGGGTGAAGTCCAGCATCACCATCAAATTGGTATTTGCTCATCTGTCCCTTCCTTACATTCACTTTGCTTAAGTATTGGAGCTTTTTAAAATGTACTTTTAACTTCATTTTGCCATGTGTAACAGTAGGGGTATATGCAATAATTTTAGAAATATTTTTAAGTAGAAATGTTAGTGTTTAAAATAAAATAAAAAAGCTATTAGCTAATACATCATAAATCCACAAACTATTATATTGTCTCTTCTTCATGGCCATTTAATTTTGCATGCACATAACCAATGTTTTACTAACAGTACCAAGGGTTCCATATGTAAGACATTATTCACAGTATGTTTCCTGTTATTTTGCATACCATTATTCTTGGTGAAAATAGTGTTTTGGCCTCAGGAGAAATATTGCAATTGAATGCACAGCAATATGTTTTTGGTATGGAGCCATGGTACTGCAACTTGAATTTTTTTTTCTTTCCTTTAAAAAATCTCAGCAATCAAGACAACACAGCCAGGACACAAAAATGCAAAGAGGTGGTAAAAAAGGACATATTTTCAATGTTTATTTGCAAATAAACTGTGTTAAGTGGAATGAGAGAAGGAACTGCCCCTTTCTGACCAGCATGGTTACATTGACATTCTATAAATGTTTCTGGAAATGGGATTACATAGCTTTAATATAAGTATTTATTTTTGGAAATAGGTGGGCTGAGCAAAAATTATTGCTATTAAGTTGATTGAAATGTTGAAGATTAGCACAACGAATAAAAATTAAACTAGTTTAAACTATATGCTGTAATTTTTGCCAACAGACTATGTCATGTCATTGCAAAGGCATGATTCATCGTATTCTATTCCAGTTTCCTCATGTAGCAAAATGAATCATAATTATCACTAATGACAATGTTAAATCTAGTAATTTGAGTGACTGCTAATAGAAAGTATCCAACCCACAGAAATCTATACCGTTACCTATTAAAGGTTATATATACTAGGCTCATCTAGAATATGATCAAACAAGCAAAGTTTCACATTAAATTGAACTGAAAAAAAAATCTGCCATTAAGTCTTAAAACAAGAAAATGAAGAAATTAAATTCTTCAACATGCAATATTTCCATTGTAAGAGCTCAAAGCATATTCTGTGGAACCTTGAGGGTCCCAATTCACATGAAATCTGAATCTCCAAGCACTCCAATGCTCAAAACTTAAGCACATCACCATGTTGTTACTTACTTTTTGGAAGCCGCGCTCTTTCAGAAAAGTACCAATTATCTGCAGTGAAATTAGTGGGAATTATTCACCTATGTCAGTATTCAGTCTGAATAGAAAGCGAATGCTTACCAATCATATACATGCTTAAACTGCCATTCTGCTCATATTCCTAAGCATACTAGATAAGGTTTTCATCTCCTTTCATTCCTCTAGCAAATGAGCAACCATCTTTTGGTAAGGCAGCTTGAGTTTGCTGAGTCATTTAATCATGACAATCTGCTCCAAACAACAGATACTAACAGTTACATTGTTGTGGATAAGGTTAACTCTTCACTAGAAAATACACCAAAAGCAGCACTAATTGTATGTAGATCTCAGGAAACCATTTGACACGAAAAAAGATTGGGTGCAACTGATTTGGAAGCATAAGGTCTATCTCCTATTACCAATCTTCCAAAAAATTCCTTTCTTCTGCGGTTTCTTTAGTAAAATATTGTATTTATTTTGTCCTTGATATGAAAAAGATCACTGTGTTATTTCCCCCCCAAAATCTACATATTGGAGTTTTGACCATTTTCAAATTCGCTACAGAGGTTACAACTTATTGTTGTATGACACTCTTGATTAAACATATCCATCTCAGAAGTAATGTCACTTCATAAAGTGATTGTAAAGTTTACTGGAGTTTCACAGAAAAGATTGGAAATTACAATAGAATGATAGAACCATGGAATCGTCAAGGTTCAAAAAGACTTCCAAGATCCTTGAGTCCAACTTTTAACCCAGTGCCACCGCGTTCACCTCTAAATCATATTCCCAAGGGCCACATCCACACACTGTTTGAATGCTTCCAGGAATGGTGATTCCACTACTTCCCTGGGAAGCCTGTTTGAATGCCTGACCAAACTTTCCGTGAAGAAATTTTTCCTAATATTCAATCTAAACCTCTCCTGGTGGAGTCTGATGCCGTTTTCTCTCATCCCATCACTTTTTTCTTGCGAGAAGAGATGAACGACCCACACATCACTACAACCTCCTTTCAGGTAGCTATAGACCGTGATAAGGTCCCACTGAGTCTCCTTTTCTCCAGGCTACCAATCCTGGCTTATTTGGCTGGGGTTAAGGTACAAAAACTGCTTGAACCCTGAAGACCTTCTAAGAGAATTGTGTTCTTTTTCACATGTTTCCATAGGAATATGTTGCATCAACAACATATCCTATGTTAGATATATCAGATATATCCAATAGGTCTAATTCACATTTATTTTCAGTGTACATCTCAAGACAATGAATAACTCGCACAGGCAAAACCACAATTTCAAACGCAAAATCATCGTCAGCAATCTGACCTCTAGGTAGCTAGCTGTAATCAGGATATATGTTTCTGAGCTCTATACAAAGAGAAGCAAGGGCGGAAGGATATCAACTTCCTTGAGACTTTTTCTTCTAATCACAGCTTTGTCACACACATCCTGCAATAAAATACCCAAAAACTTTCCTCAAAGGGCAAAATGGAACTTCTATTAAGAAGGAATGTTGAACGACCAAGGATAAACAAATAAATCAGACTGGATAAAAATGTTGGAGAACTTTCTGCACAGCTAGAGGAAAACACAGATTATTGGAACGTTAAAGTGAATGAACTTAGATGTGAAATATACCACACTCATTTAACTTAAACAAAAAATAGGAAATGGTTTGGCAGAGGCTGTAAAACCAAGAAGAGAGTTTTGCTCCGTTTTGTTCTTTTCTTATTTTACTGGGTTTTGGTTTCCAGTTAATCCATTTGGTATTAAGTTCTTAAATTATTGCCTTGTACCTTTTTAATACCAAGGAATAAAAGTATGTTAGAGAGTTTTTTCACATCTCATATCATACGCCTGAAGTATTTGTTCAAGAAATATCTAAAAAAGCTTTGAAATAACTAAAATGAATCCCATATGGTTTGTTTAAATATACTAAAAGAGAGCTTTTTTTCCCAATCTAAGAGAACATCTGTACTTTATAATAGTTTTCTGTGTGTGTGATACCAGGCTGTTTTTCCTACAAAATTGTTAGTCCTGCATTATATTGTATATTCTTTAACTGTAGTAGTGCATTTCAAATTATTTTGTTGAAATTAGCCTTAAATTGATGGCTTTCTTTTTGTTCTTTTTATGTTTGTGTTTAATTTTTTCCAATAATTCTTGAAGATCAGTGTGCATTAATAGCTGCGGGGCATAAAGAGACTAGAGGAAATTAGCTGTCACCCACAGCCAGTGATTCTGTGTTCTTATAAACATAAAGGGCTAAATTGTCTTTTATGTTGACCATGCATGCAGATCATGTCATTTTCATTAAAAATTAGACATCATGCACATATAGTACTATTGTTGATAGAGATGTTTGAATTAATACGCTTTTAAAACAAAGACTAAACTCCTTTTGGTTTTGTTCTATTCAAGTTTGGATTTTATTATTAAAATATGCAGATGCATATGAATTTAAATTGAATATTCAGTTATATATTTTTTCATGTATTTACCATATCTCTGCAAATATTTTAGTGCTCTGTGTTCACAATATGAATTAAGTAATTTATAAACTGATGGAGGCTGGTTTTAATAAACTTTGTATTACATTTATTTACTTTGGGTATATTTGTTACAGTTCAAGTTTTGGCCTTAAATTGACAATCAAATGTCAATTAAGAGCTTGCTTATACAGACATATTAATAAGTTACTGTAATCAGCTGTAATTGCCTTAAGCATTCAAGTAAGTGCTATATGATTATTTTGTTTTGTATCAAATCGTAGCATGATTATATCTTTGTCTACACATCACTAGAGGGATGGCACAATGTAATACAGAATTTCCTCCAGCTCTGCTGTCTTCTGTTGATATTGTCACTTCACTTTGTGTCATTCCTCCCCTAGTGTTTTCTTTGCCCAGCAGCTGATTACTTAGCTGGTAGTTGGTCCTTTAGAAACATCTTGTCCAAATTATCATCCTCGTTGTCTTGTGTCTGTCTAGAAAACATCTTTTACACCTCAAGGCATTAAAACATGCTTTCACTGATCAAACATTCTTATCATAGCACAAGAAACCTATATTAGCTGGATTAAGAAAAAAAAAAAGGAAATACCTCACACAGTCCTCAGTACTGACCTTTTTGTTCCACTGTCCATCTTTCACAGTGAGGTTTGACTACAGATCTTACTTAAATCTAGGTGAAGCTTTAGTTTTTATAACTATAGAACTGCTCCACAATTGCCAGGTCTCATAAATGATTAAGCCGCTCTGTTTCATACAGAGCTCTCCAATATTCTTGATTACATCCTGCCTTGAGTTTTTGTCAGTCAACACTCAAGCAACACAGATATGCATTTATAAAACTATTTTGGGATGACAGAGTGATTTGGAGACTATATGGCAATGCATATACTCACACCATTACACTTATTGAACACTTCTTTTCTAAATTACATCAGGCATCTGCTTGCTCTTAACACTTTAACAGATTATAGGATAATATTTAATTAAAAATTGTAACTATTGGTGCAAATTGTACTATAAAAATGTATATATATATTTACATAAGTGACCAGCACATCTACCAAGCACAGGTGGTCTGTTGCTCCACTAGCCCTTTTAGCTTCTAGATTCCCAGTAGGGTTTAATCAATGTCCATCATCCTAACAAGTAGTACTTGAAGCAGCTGTTGACTTTTACTCAGTAGCATGGAGGTCACCACACAACATAAGGAATTCTCCACCTGATATCCAAACTGTTTTCTAGAGGCAGAAGTTGACAGACTGACTGTCTTCATCAAAGCCAAGTTACAGAACCTTATTTGGCTCTATCAGTTGCCTTTGCAAAAGCTATTGTACAGGAATTACATAAATTTACATACATTTGCACTGGAATGAGATATCTTAACCTAAAATACTTAACATAACAATAAACTAAACCCACTATTTTTCATTCTATAAAGTGATTTTCAAATATGTATTAGCTCCTTATGCAGTTAAGGACTGCCTTATTTCATAGTTCATACCTGGCAGAAGGGCAGACTGACTATTAGTTTTCTAGCCTTCCAAGGGTAGCATCCTGTCCATTCATTATTGGCTGGCTCTGCCTCCTCTTCACGTGCTTAACAATTGTCTTCTAAATCTACAGAAGGGTATGGTTCCATTTTTTTAGTGTTGTTTATGCATAGTCAGGAGTTGGAAGAAAATTGGGTACTAATATTTTTTTACTGTATAGAAAGCTACCTAACTCTTGACCTAAATCCCATACTTCTTCCCAAGGGAAGGGTGAGTGGGTAAGTAAAAATATTCCTTCAGGTCTGCAAGTAACAAATACTAGCAGCATAACTGAGTTCTAACTATTACAAAGTCATTAAAGTACTGACAATATTTTTGTGTGATTCAGACTGAGTTCCTAGTGTCTTTTCATAACTAACATTTGAGACATACAAGTTCTGTCACTATAAAATGACCCATTTGCATCAAAGAATCAATCCACAATATGAGGCACTGATGCAAATAAGGCACCATTTCAGTATTTACATTGGTTTCATAATGAGTTTTCAAGTTTAAGATCATTTTGATATATTAATAACTTTTAATTGTAAAAACAGAAAGGGCAACATCATTCTAATTAAATTAGTATCTAATGAATGTGCTGAAATCAATTTATGTTTGGCAGTTCAGAGAAGAGTGTTAGAAAAAATTTTGATAAGGTAACCTGTAGAAAAACAAACACTAACTTTTAATTAGCAAATTATCATGAAGAAATAAATTTAAATCATAGAATGGTTTTGGTTGGAAGGCACTGTAAAGATCATCTAGCTCCAAAACTCCTGCCATAGGCAAGGATGTCACCCATGTTGCTCAGGGATCCATTCAGCCTAGACTTGAACACTTCCAAGAATTTGAAGGTTTCAAAATATGTCAAAAAAATTTCTTTTCTGAGGAATCTTTTAGCAAATATGAAAATAGTGATGAAAACAAATATAAATTATGAGTAAAACTATGTGTATGATTAGAAAATTTTTAATAAGATATGTTCTGTTGCAGTATTGGAAGGTATTTTTGCTGGGAACTGAAGATACTGAAAATCTAAGATTAGTCTAAGGTATTCAAAATAGTGAAAAGCAACTAGTCTTGTACTGTGTGAAACTGCTATAATTAAGCTCTGGCATACCTCAAACCTAGGTTGGAGTATTTTCAACAAAAGTACTAAAAGGCATATTGTCTACATATGGAATCCATTCAATATCCACTGGTGGTAAACAAATATTAAGGGTTTTGGTTTTTTTTTCAGAAAAAAAAGTGCATGAAATTAATACTTTTCTTTGTGTCTGGGAAAGTTGGAATTAGCAATCAGGTAAAAACCAAAGGTCTGTCTCTGAGAGATCCTCTCTACCACTGAATCTTTACTCATATAGGGCTTGGCTACTTAGGGAGGTGATCCTGACAGGAACAGAAATAAATATCCACTAATATTTCAAAACTGCAGAAGTCAGATCCTTTTTCCAAAAGTATTTTTTGAGGCATTGGCTATCTGAAGTCTTTGACCAACTAATGGATTGCTCTCAACACCAAGTTATTTATTTCTGAAACATGTTCTGGAAATACTTATGATCCTAGTTTATAAAGAGTTCTAACTAATATTTTGCCCTGCCAAGAATCAAATCATAGTAAAGTGAGGGAAGTCTCAAGGTAATAATCATGAGATATATTATCTCTCATGAGATAATCCTGAGAGTGTGAGGAACTTTGTTATTGATAATAACAAAGGTTTCAAATTAGGTTTCAAATTTGTCATATCTACTAAAAGGCACTTAATTTTTTACTCCTGTTTTCTCTCTGAGGCATGAAGACTGACCCATCATAAGCATCTACTGTTTTGGCTACATGGTACTTTGATTTTTCATCTGTGAAAACCTGACAATATTGAACTGCTTGAAGTCAAACAGTTCCAATGTTTCTGATGTTAAAAATGATGGGAAATTTTCTATTGTAATATTTTTTTTTAATTTACCAAAAAGACATTGTATTTGATAGAAAGGCACTATCAAATCATGGTTTTAGATATTATTGTCTCTAGAAGAATTTTCCCAAATTTCAAAAATTTACAAATGTCTGAAAAATTAGCATGCACTGTGTCACAGGTAAAAAAATACGGAATGCTAACAGGTGGCAGATGGTTGGATATATGGGAACAGGGAGGAGGCAGATAATGCCCCAAAATGAACTTTGGAACTTTCACAGAAGCTTGTCATTCATTAGCTTCAGCTGCTAGGCGGTGATTGCAAACTTTGAAAACAGTTCACCTTGCAAGGTGAAACAAAAGCAGCATGTCCTAAATCCTCCAGTTAATAAAAAGACATGAGAGAAGACTGATCATGCATTGCACTTCTGCATATAGGCTATTTAGCCCAGAAAACCCATGACCCAGGGATCAAAAAAAAAGGGTGCAGAAAAGGAAGAACTGGTTGCAGCAAACAAGAAGGGAGCCTGAAATATGCAAGTGGAATCCCTGGCAGGAGAAAAATTCATGGAGCTGAGTAAGATCCTGGATTTCAGAGAGAAGCATGGAGATGGACATTGTGGGACCAAAAGATCTTTATTGGTGACATCTAAGATTGGAATGGTGAGAAGCTTCAGAGCTCAAACTAACGCAATCAGCAACCAGGTCTCTGTGGGGATGGGAAGTCAAGACCTTGAGAATATAATTCAGAGTGCATTATCAAGTGTGTAAGACTAACAAATGGTATAACAGCTTTTATCAATTTAGTTCTAAAATAACCCCCAGTAACTCCAGTAAGAAAGTGTTCACCTATGGCAATAGTAACTGAATTCTGTCACGAGTTTGGTCATGAATTGGCACTGTTTCTCTCACAAAGTTGCTATGGAAAAGAAGAAATGGCTTCAAGTTGCTATGCAGTATTAGTCAAGTTAATTAAACCAAGTTTTCAGGTTATCTAAAGTTATGTATTCTTCATTTTGAGAGGGAAAACCCTTAGTATTTAATCTACACTACTGATTAACTGGTGGGCCTGTGTACCATATTTATAAAGTGCCATGTAATAGTGAAGAGCCTCAAAAATCAGGTTCTGAGATCTCAAACTGGCCTTCTAAAATCACTGTGTATTTATGCCTTTAATTTCTTTTACCCAAATTTTCAGATAATTTGGTGTTGGGCTACACTGTGTGCTGGAAGAGAAATTAGGCCTTGTTGGCTGCAGGTTCTCAGACCCGGAGGTGATCCTGGGATTACAGCCAGGTCACCGGAGATGGACTGAGAGAGGATTGTGGGTTTCTGGACAGTGTCAGCCCTATGAGATGTGATAATTGTAGTTTCTGACCTTGTAAGGTGTTGTTTACCTTTTACTATAATAAGCAATGTCTAGGAAATATTCTAGGTGATTGAAGAACACTGAGGTGAACTCATTTTTGTTTATACGAGGTGATTTCTTGTTTTTCCATTGGTATTTAAAAGAATTTTAGATACGCAATAAAGCTTTTTTTCTTCTTGCACCTTTACCATGATGTTGCGGAGTCCTTGCCCATGCGTGAATACTGCAATTTGGTATATCTATTTTTGACCAAAATCGATGAAGCCACCCTATACTGAAATTCCTTAATAGTAAAACAGCTCATGACTTCTGATCAAGGAAACACATTGGCTAACATTTTGAATTATGTATATATAACATTAATGAGTGGCCACAGAAAAATCTCTATGGAAGTCAGCCTTTGTGTCCACAGAACAGAATGTGGGCAGTGCACATTCAGGAAGGTCTACTGTTGACCAATAGCAGTGACAACACAAATGTTGAAGAGACTCGTTGCCAAGGATTGTCTTGGACACAGATAAAATGAGGCCACAGAGGGTGGTTTAAGTCCTTGATCCTATCATTCGGGTCTGCAATTTGCTGCACATATGCACAAGTTACCAAACTTTTCTAAATTTTGAGTATTCTTCAACCTGAGCAACATTCTTTTAACATAAGGCTTGACTTTCATATAAATTTTGTTTGAAAAGATTTTCAGTTTCAAAGTTGCATGATAGATACTTCACTGCATATTTCTGAAAGCATCATTCATGCTTTTGTCAGCTCTCAAAGGTTACCACTTTACATTAAAGGAGCTAAAAATGACAGCCCTAAATTCAATTTAGAAGTTTATCTCTTTCCTGAGAATACTGGGAACCTCAGTTGTTCTTGCTTTTCTTCTGATAGATCTTCAGGTCTTTTCCATAGTGGATAAATATACAATTCTTGCTGCATTTGTGCCATCTGAGAAAGGTTTTAATTTGTTGAGTATTTATGACTTCGCTCTACCTTAGCACACGTTGTTTTACCAGGTCCATTGTTCTTGTAATAGCTTCCTCATCTATCTAAATCAAAATGTTCTAGATTAATTAATTAATTTAGACAATTTTACTAGCTGAATTTTGACAGAAAAGTGTGGAGGAATATGACAAGCATCTATGTAGGTGATTTGGTCNTCATCTATCTAAATCAAAATGTTCTAGATTAATTAATTAATTTAGACAATTTTACTAGCTGAATTTTGACAGAAAAGTGTGGAGGAATATGACAATAATCCAGAGCAGCACCTTTTCCAATGATACAGCAGCAGCAGCAGGATTGTGTTGTGCCTGGAGACTTGGACTACAAATTAAACTAGATTTAGACCTCCTTAGACTGTGGCTATGTAGGACATTGAAATAATTTGCATTTAGCGAGGAAGCTGGAATTTGAAGAGCAACTGAGTGACAATTGCACTTGCCTCTCTCTCCTTCATCTGGTCAGTGTCTTTCAAGGACGTGAGCAGTGCTTTAGATGGTTGTGTCTGCAGACCTAACATGGGCAGATCTCATCTTCAGGTGCAGCACTAGGCAAAAAGCCTCAAGAACAAGGCATGTATTACAAACAATCTGTACCATGTAGTCCTCTGAGGCTCATGAGCAGAAGGTATCTTGATGACCAGAGGTATTGCAATTCTTGAGGTTCCAAAACTTAAGCAGCTGCCTAAATTACCTTTTGCTTATTCTGAATTCCATGTCACCTACCAAGTACACAAGTCTTGTCCTGAGTATCAGATCCCACTGAGCTATGCTGAACTACACATGACAGAAAATCATGAGATTATATATGAGGAATGGTGGGTCTGGTGACCTTGCTCTATAAGAAGCCTTTTTATCAATACTCAGTATTTGTAGTCCTATGAATTTTAAACTAAATCTTAAAATATAGGACCAAAATAAACCTTAAATGCTGAAAAATGTGCACACAGCCAAGTGCTAGGGAAAAGGTATCATCTCAACTCATATGACTGCCATAGCTAATCCTTCTCAGGTGTCTGAGGTCCTTCCTTGCCATATGTGAAAGAGCAGCAAAATATTAATTAGGTTTAGACAGAAAAATAAGTTCTGATCCATTCAGTTCAGGTCAAGTTTGACTCTTTTTTTAGATGAAGTGAAAGACTGTTAGAAGTTCTCAGGTGAGGGAAGGCTTCTGTCACTTATAGTGCTATAACACTAAAAGATCCTCTCCAAGATGTACGTCTGGAAGCTTCCGCAAACTAACAGCCTCTCCGGGAGGAACAGCTTCTGAAAGCAAAAAGGAAATTCAGTGTTCTTTCTCATGTAATCCTTAGCCTACCCTGCCAAGACTTCCACTACTGCGCTCACAACCACTCCTTGTGATACTGCTACTTATAACACAAGTCACTCAACAGCCGTCAGAGGATAATTATTCTCATGTACACATGACAGATCTGAACTGGCAGCCATGACATGAAATTCACTATCTTGTGTCACCAATCCCCCAAGCAGGCCATTTCTGGCTACAGACTAATGATACTACTAAAGAAGTGGGGAAGAAAGGTTTTTTATTATTATTTCCGTGGGGTTTTTTTCCTGAAAAACAAATTATAGCACTTGGCTTATAAACCTCTGAAATCTGAGTTTATCATATGCAAATAACACTACTACCTCATGTGCAGGTAGGTTACTGCTTTTTTTTTTTTTTTTTAATCTATTTCAATTACTGAAAAAGTGTTTTTGACCACTGTTTCTAAAGCACAGTGTCACATAGCAGTCATTCTCTTCATCAAATTAATTTATATTGCTCTGTGTCTTGGGTCTAATCCATGGGACTCACACACAGCTGACCTGATAACACTGATATTGAAAATATTGAAATATTTCAGATATTTTTAACTACTTGCTTTGAAGGCCAGTCCATATACTGCCTCTATTAATCTGCACTGAATACTAAATGATTTTTTATTGCAACACGTCAGATCACAGAGCATATATGATATTCCAGGCTCTATACCCAGTTCTTGCAGAATTAATCTTTGAAATTTATAAAAGGAAATCCAATTCTCTAAAGTTGCTTTGTTTCATATGTGGAATCCAGCACAACTTCCCTCCTTTTTGCCATTTATTTGGCTGGCAGATGAGTCTATTTCCCTTAGTGCTTTTTCTTTGTTTTTTTTTAATAACAGAGTTCACATTTTTGAAACAAAAATTGCAACTTTGTATACCTCTTTTTCCATCTCTTTATGGTAATTATAGCTAATGAAACTGTTGAGTTCCACTGGAAAATAAGAGTTTCTGTTGCCCCAAAAATGTCATTTCATTGTTTTGATTGGTCCAGAATTATAATTTTTTTTCCAGGGTAATAAGAAAATTCAGCCCAAAAACAAGTTAATAATTGTAGTAATAGCCAAAATAGAAAACTGTTTTACTTCAGCATTAAAATTCATCTTCAGCTGCTTTGTTCTGTAATAACTAGGTCATCAGTTTAGGTGCTCCTGCTTAAAATGCGTTTAGCATCCATATGTATTCCCTCACCTAGAGGCTTGATATTTTTAATGAGATTATATCAAGGATTGTGAAGACTGGAGAGCGGTAACATCATTTTCATGTGTAATTCCCAGAACTCTGATCCATTTCAGGGAGGCAATTAAGACTGCTGACTACAATAAATGATACTAAGAGATTCTGGAGGTTTTTTTTCTGCATGAATGCATAGTTTAAAAAATAATTTAGGTTTATTTAACATAAAAAACACCTCCAGAGGGGGGATTTTTTTTTTCAATTTCAATGATTGTAGGGAATATCTCTTCCGTCATTTATCTGTAAGGATTCATGGTGTATTCTTGCAATAAAGGATAACTTTGAGATGCTTTGACAAAATAAGCATATTTTAGTTTTATATAATTTCCTTTGTGCTGCTCATTTAAAAATATCCACTTAGTAGTGGAGGAATTGAGTGTCTGTGGTATGTATTTGGTGGGGGAGGGGGTATGTGTGTTTATTTGTGAAGGGGTTTTTTTCATTTTATTTTTTTTCCTCTGTGGAGGCCAATAATCTGCAGTAGCATTTAGATCAAAAGCTTCATGGGGATTAACCCTTGTCTTGTTACTGCTGACCACAAAAACTACATACAGAAGAATACAGAAGAATTGCTAAAAACAAATACACTGGAATCAAAAGTTTGTTGTCTTGAAGAGTTAATTCTGGCAGAGAGGTGACCTTTATCCCTACGTACTCACTCATTTTTTTTTTTTATCAAACCTCTCCAAAGGGACTCATCATATGCGGGGCTCTATGAAGAGAAAAAGAAGAGCATTGTCCTTATCACCTCCTTCCAGAAAGTGGCAGAGTAATAGGACTTTGTAAGGCGAAATGAAGCCCAGTCTGATGGCTGCTGATTAAAAATTGACTCTGCCACATCAAAGAAGAGTTGAAGGTGAAAATGATGATCACTTCCCTCTCCCAGGGACCCTGCACCATTTCTTTTATTCAACCTTGAAAGGTTCTTTCTGAATAAGATAATATCCCTCGAGTCCATTCTGGCTAGGCGGCATGGGAAAATGTAGATCAGTATGCCTATTCTCTATGAAAAAATGGGATTTTGTTAATGACATAGCACTCTAAAGTGATGGCTTGTATATGGTAAATGCTGAGAAATTAATTATAAAATGCCTCTTAGACTATAGATCAAATTAATTGCTAGTATACATCTACAAAAAAGACCAGCGTAAACTCAAACTGCATTTCCTGCCTTGCTGCTGGAGATTTCTGTATTTGAAATCCACTCTATCCTCCACTGTCTTTTTTGTTTTCACTTATTTTATAACAAAATTTTTAGTAGAGGTGCCATCAGTGAAATGATATCATTGAGATATGAAATTTTACGATGGGACTAATGCATGTGAATATCTGTTTTCTGATATATACACATATACAGAGAGAAAGAGACTGTCGCTCAGGTACATGAACTACGCAGAGAGTATGTAGGCAAGGAGAATAAAAAAATGCAAGTATATGCACACATGAATGCTCAGAAAGATACATAGCTGTGATATAGTGCATTATACTTTATTTCCACTAGTTAATATGTCTGGCAGGCAGAGGTAGAAAACTTGCAGAGAAGATTGTATGAAAAATATTCCTCTCTGTTTTAGGTTTTGGTTTTATACCTTATGCCAACAATTCTAGAGAAATGCAAACCTTTTAATTCAGGGCACCAACTGCTTGTGCATATATTTAAGTAGACCAACAGGCTGCTCAGTAGACAGCGCAGCATCCCAAAATACATAGCTTGAATAACAATAGCAAGAAAGGTCTTCCATGAAAAAGAACTTGTACAAAAAACAATTTTACACATATGCCNCACCCCCGGCCCCTGCGTTTCCCATTGGTCTGCTGCTCTTGAGGATCCACAAAAAATGAGTGGAAGTAATGCCTCAGCCTGAAAAGAATGTCTTAAAACCTGGACAAAAGTAGAATAATGTAGTCCACACATAAGAAAAGGTTCATCCCATGACTGGCAATGCCCACTGTTTTCATGTATACCTAATTATATACACTTAAGTGTATCTATCTGTTAAATACATTAAAAAAAAAAAAAAGATTTACTGCAATAGGATAATGCATACATTGAATGCTATAACATGTAAAAGCTTTACTGTATGTATGTTTGACATGTATGAATTACACAGTAAAACATAAGTTATTTATTCATGCTGATGAATGACACAAATATCATCCTGTTGAGATTGGTGCAATTAGAACAAACAAGTGATTATGTCAGAACAATGGAAATAACATGGTAATGACATCAAAACAGTGAGAATAGCAATAACACCCTCCCCTCATCACTGTCATCTGTGTCTTCTGCTGTTTTTTAGAAGAAAAGATTTTACTAATACATTGCTTGCTCAGTATTTCTGCTTTTATTTCCTGCTGTATCTATCCAGTTATCTATTGAATACAAGGTGAAATGTACAGAAAAAAATTAAATGTTTTTTACTTTCTTTTTCCAGTGGGCTTTATTACAGAATATATCCAATTTGAACAATGCAGAAAGCAAGTACAGTGGAGAGAATTAATATCCAAGAGATTGTTTATTACAAATTAAATTTGCTGTAGAGAGATAATGGTTTTTACCTTAGTGAGTTCCCAATGTTTTAATAATCTTTACTGTAATGAATATGAGCTCATATTCTTAAAAATTCCTTTTCCCCCTTACTAATTTAATCAACATTTTAAAATGTTCAGATGTCCCAATCACCTAGGGCTACATTATTAGCACGATACTTACTTTAAAGAGCTTCTCTAAAATGATTGAAGAAAACATTTCATACAAGTGTTACCTTTAATAAGAATAGAAAAGCAAGCATAGCCTGTTTGCCTCATTAAGGCCAACTTTTGATCTTCAAGTTTTATAAACAGGATGTATATCATGCAGTTCAACAGTCTCTGTCATTTACATGTGAGCCCTACTAACGCTAATGTGAAAGTTGCATGCATACATTAGGGGAGAAGGGAGAACCTTATCTGTGAGATATTTACAAAAGCAACAGGTATTTAATAAGGCATATGTTCGATCAATAAAGAAGTAAAAATTTTTGCTGAGTTATGATGTTTCTATTACATGTCTATGTGTAGTAGTTCCAAAACCTGGTTTTGCTTAATAAGTGTGCCTATGTGTGTGAGCAACTTGATGAGGCCTGGGTTATATAAGATCTGCGGATTTGCAAGGGTGCATGCAGCCTTCTTTGTCACTGGCAATGTAAGAGATTATGTTGATAGATGCGCTGAAAAATCTTTTAAGATATCAGCTGGCAGGACTACTTTTTAAATTCATGCTTGTTTAAATATTGGCAGTGAAACAATCTTCTCAAGGAATCAGATGGGAACATTTCAAAAGTCTGACTGTTATAGATGTATAGGTGGCCATATGGAACTATTTATTTAAATAAATTGAATATTAACAATAAAATAATTGAGGGAAGAATTATGACAATAAAAAATTTTAAATAACCTCTGGTATACCTTTGCCAATTCTTATGTTTTAGGTCTAAGGACATTTTGCTCATACTGGACTACTGCTGCTTTTGAATAAAATGTTCAGTCCACACTATGCAATCCTTTGAAGAGATAAAGTCATTCAGCACTTTCCAGAATCAGATCTATTTTCAGGAAGAAAGTTGTTCAATATCCGTGTACAGGAAAGTTTATATTCCTGTATAATTAATCCCTTGAGCTCTGAGGTACTGAGTTGATTTTATTTCTGAGAAGGAGGTAGCCCCCATACTTTCTCGCTTTGGGCGTTTTCTTTCCTGGAAAATATATATTGCAAATGTTTCTTTTGAAAATGTATACAAACCACATAAAATTTCAGTCTACCTGAGGTTTTATATTGAAGATTTTCCTGGTTTTGATTGGGATAGAGTTAATTTTCTTCTTAGTAGCTGGTGCAATGTTGTGTTATGGATTCAAAATGCAATAAAAATACAGTTATGAGGTTTTGACACAACTTCAAATTTAGTGGGACGATTCTGTTTTTAGTGGTCATGGGATGAGCTGTTAGGATGGAAGAATGAACTTCCCTTTTATAGGACATGAACATATAAATATGGCAACCTCCCTGTATCCAAGCAGTGACTGAAACATTGGAAAATGCTGCATTTGCCCTTCAGGCTGTTAAAGTAACAACTCTGTAAACCTTTGATAATTTCCTTTCTAAATAAAGCAGTTTTTTTCAAGGAAATGGGAGCCTAAGTTTTCCAACTGGTTTAATATTAATTACCGTATCTATTTTAGGAATCTGTCATCATTCATCTTGTTCCATCAACATTCCATCACAGCACATTGAGCTACCCACCATATTCCTTCCTTCTCATGCTGTCTTCCTTCACTCCAGTGTAAGCAGAAGTCAGAAATGAAAAGTGAGACAAGCTGAGCCAATGTCTGAGATGTTAAACAGAAGTTGTTTAATGAGCCAGCAAAACCTGTGAGTCTGCAGGATGATTGGACCCTTGGGAAACTTGCAAACATATGAAGGGTTAATATTTAAATAGACTACAGAAGTTCAGTGTGTATAACATAATATGTTATATAACAAGGCAGATTTGCAGGCTCTGCTTCTTTGCAGTTTCATCACATTTGTCTGCCACGTAGCTTGTCATCCTTATTTCATCATCAATTATTAATTTGCATTTTATTTCACTTTTTCCAAATTGCTAAAATTAAATTTGGCTATTTGCTGAAATAATCAATCCTAGATTAAAAGTTATTTAATTCACAGACTATCTTGACCTCAAGTTAAAAAAAAACAATAAAAAAATACTGCTAAATAATATTTTCTTTAAGCATTATTTTGTGCCAGGGAATGGTGCAGTTGTTGTGAGTTTCACAGCTTTTTATAAATGCAAGCAAATGCCTGTATTGTCTGACAGCACTATGACATCTGCAATACAAAATTGTTGAGTTGGGTACCTACAACAATACCTTGGTGCGTCCCTGTAAGAGCTTTCTTGGTTTGTTGACTTGTCTACCTGATCGTGAGACTGCATTGACTATGGAAAGTATATTTTCCTGAGCATGTACCTCTATAGCCATTAATGGCATATTTTTGTTGAGGATGGGGAAGAGAGAAGATTGGAGGAAGAGCTTCATGAAACAGAGGAAACTGCTACAGATGTTCACACACATTGCATATGCCTGAACACACTGAAAAAAAAAATCAAAAAGAAATCAGATGTTTAGATATTTTGATTGAATATAGAGAGTAGGGAGGAGTTTAGTTATTTTTTTTCCACCTGTACTTTTATATGTATGTTTTCATTTTGGTACAAAATACTACTATATTAGATATAACTAAATGATTAGCTGGATTAAAAAGCTATAACCAACATTATGTGAAATATGGCAGGAAATAGAATATCAATAGAATCAGTCCTAGGCTGGTAAAATCAATTTATACATGACATTAAAATATACACAACTCTCAACTAAAGCTGTACAAGTAGGGGTTTGTTTTGGTTTTCCACAAGATGAACAATTAGGCTGGTGTCTTTACTGCTATCAAGTGATCCTCTACTGTACATACAGATCATTTACAATTATCAGATTTAATATAGTTTGGATCTCAAATATGGACCAGGCAACAGCTCAAGTTTGGTATTCATGTCTCTAAGACAGCTTTGTATATGCAGGCTGGAAAACTGCAAAGGTCTGTGTCTTAGAGCCCTCAGCTACAACACAGCTGTCTCACAGCAAGGCTAGAACACTTCTGTCTGTCTGTGGGAATCAGTTGCTGCCATCTCCTGAAACCATAATAACAATCATCCAATGGCGAGGACTGTGCTGTGCTACAGATGTCTCAGCTGTCTTCATTAGAGGTTGGAATTGTGTCTCAGGAAAGCCTTGGAATAACCACATTGCAGAACAAGAAAACTGCCTCCCCCCGCCTCCCCTTCTTGTCTCTCAGATCACCGTGTACAATGCAAATTGTTTCTATCTGCCCTTCTCTCAATCAGCCACAGACTACTGTAAAAAATGCAACTGTATTTGCAGATTTACTTTGAGAAAAATGTCTGCCTTTAAGAGATTATTTATGTTGCTGGTTGTTGGTTTTGGGTTTTTGTGGGTTTTTCTTTTCTGAATGTGGCTTCGTGTCCCTTGAAGTTGCAACTCTTTTTCAAGGCAAATTTTGAATTAATCTCACTATTTTCAAAAGCAGTCCACTTTTAATTTCAGAGTAAGAATATTCGCTCCAGGCAGATAATCCACGCTATAACAAAATGTTTTGAAAGCATAAAAAAGATGGTGAAAATAAACTTTCTATAGCCATCGTTTTTACCATAAAATGTTTTCCTTAATAAATAATTTGCTGTCATGTGGTTTCACCCTTAGATAACAAATTTGTGAGCAAGGACCCCATGCCAGGCAGACATAGCCGTAAAAGCTGTGTCTAAACTTGTCAGTATTGTGTTTTCCTGCTTGGTTCCACTGTTCACCCAGGCAGCCTGCACAGCACTGAATACTGTGAATGCATTTAATTACAATCTGACATGTGTATTCCTGAGAAACAAAAGGCTGTGAACTGAGGGTGATGATTAACTGTTCTACCAGATAATTGCTTAAACTACTACTTATATTATGCTGCATTATCTCTTTTGAACAAAGTGATTATTGGCCCTTTGTGTAGCGATTATACAATGTAAGTGCAATCTTGCTGTTTTAAATGTTGGAGTTTATGTTTAATGTACTTATATTTGTAATGAGGGGTGCAACTTCAGATTTTCTAAGGATTATTCTCACAACTGTAAAAAAAGAGAATAAAAGCATGCCTCAATTTCTCAGATTGGTCCAAGATTAAAACTTCTTTGAGGGACTTAATGTCACCAGAACCGGTGACATCCTCTGTTTCTGAGGAGATCCATTGGTAGGCAAATATTGTAAAGTCCAGGAAAATTGCAGCAAAAGAGGTAGAGCTTTTATTTCTGCAAAAAAGAAGGAAGAGAAGGTACAGAAAGTGAATGGTTTTAAGAATACTGAGGGAGGGGAGAAGGGGGAAGGATGTAAAGAAAAGTGCAACAACAGCAACAGCTTTGGGTCTTCAAAGTAATTCAAATGTAATTGCAATTAATGAGGGGATTGATCCCCCCTTCCACAGTCAGTTTGCAGATGACTGCAAGTTAGGTCGGAGTGTTGATCTTCTGGAGGTAGGAAGGCTCTGCAGAGGGTTCTGGGCAGGCTGGATAGATGGGTTGAGGCCAGCTGTATGAGGTTCAACTAGACAAGGGGCAGATCCTGCACTTAGGTCACAACAACCCCAGGCAGCACTACAGGCTTGGAGCAGAGAGGCTGGAAAGCTGCCCAGAGGAAAAGGACCTGGGGATGCCGGTCAGCACTGGCTGAACATGAGCCAACAGAGTGCCCAGGCAGCCGAAAAGGACAATGGCATCCTGGCTTGTAGCAGAAGTAGTGTGGCCAGCAGGACCAGGGTGGTGATTGTCGCCCTGTACACTGCACTGGTGAGGCCACACCTCAAATCCTGTGCTCAGTTCTGGGCCTTTCAGCACAAGAGAGATGTGGACACACTGGAGAGTATCCAGGGAAGGGCAGCAAAGCTGGGGAATGGTCTGGAGCACAAGTCTTAAGAGGAGCAGCTATGGGAACTTGGGTTGTTTAGCCTGGAGAAAGAGAGGCTCAGGGGGACATTATTGCTCTCTACAACTACCAGAAAAGAGGTTGTAGCTAGGTGGGGATCAGCCTCTTCTCACAAGTAATGAAAAAGGACAAGAGGAAATGGTTTCAAGTTGCACCAGGGGAGGTTTAGATTGAATATTAGGAAGAGTTTCTTCACCAAATGGGTGGTCAATTACTGGAACAAGCTGCCCAGAGGAGTGGTGCAATGACCAAACCCTGGAGATATTTAAAAGATATGTAGATGTGGCACTTGGGTACATGGTTTAATGGTGAACTGGGCAGTTCTGGATTAACAGTAGAACTCAACAACATTAAAGGTCTTTTCCAACATGAACAATTCTATGATTCTATGAAAAGATTGAAATATCTTTTTCCCTATATACATTTTTTTTCTTTTTGAGAAAAAAGCATACTTAAAGAAGGACCTGCACCTTTACACACTATGGAAGTGAAGAGGCCTTTTCATTTTAGATATCACCATTGTATAAAAGAAACTTCAAATTACCTGCAATGAGTAAAGATACAAAAAAAACACATAGAAAACAGAAATGAACAACAGTGACCAAATAATTTTTACAAAGTACAGGGTTTTCTACTTATGCTGGAAGAAAGCAAGGTAGTGTTTTTGTAAGTTCATAGGCATGAAGTAAAGGAGATTATCCTAGACCTATGAGGACGGAAGTTTTAGGGCTCCTCTTAATGTGCATAGTAGCTCTGGTCTCCAACTTATTTTCTTTTGGAAACAGACAGATTGGTTCTGAGAACAGATATTCCTATCATGTCCACCTAGTTTCTATGTGCTCTGAGATCACCAAGATTTTCTGAAAGTTGTGACAAGTGAAAAATTACAGTCCTCCTAAAAACTGTGTGCAAAATATACAAATTTTTAGGACATTTAGAAGCCTTTTTACTTGCCTTCAGAGAACCCTAGGATCCTCCTGATCATGAAAGGCTAATTGTTTTACTTATCACGGAAAATAGGGAGGGTAGGAATCATCATGGAGACTCAGTTAAATGATGAGCATATCCCTGCCCACAGCAAGCAAGAATGGCAGCAGCCACAGTGGCATTTTTTGTATGTATAGTAGCATTCCAGGAAGCTAGGAACATTTCTCAGTATTTAACCACAACACTTTGAAGCAGAATGACACTAAGTTCTGGGAAGCCAGGCAGTATTTCATATTTGAGAAAAATGTCCTTAGTCATTTGCTATCTCCCATTGTTCCAGATGTTCCCAGATGTCTGGCAACCAGTATGAATGCTTATGAAACTAAACTGTCAACATAAAAGAGGTCCCTTGGGAAAAAATATACAGCGATGAGACACAATATATAATCCCTATGCAATCAAGCCTGGTGTTAAAAGACATCTTCCCTAAACTCTTCCATCTTGTACCATTCTCCACTCATACCTCCTTTAAGCTAAAAACTCATTTGATGCATGCTAGGTTATCACCAGCATACACAGTCCTAACCTCTCTTGTTTTCTTCCATATTTTGTGGCAGACACCACTTTAAGTGGAGTTCCACACCATCTAAGCTGTAACTGTTGTACAAATACACACACTGAGCAATTCCCTTCTCTGTTCATCCCATTGTGTCTGCCAAAGCAAAACTTAACTTCTCTTCTCCCCCACTATACCTGATACAGATACTCCCCAGGTCATCATAATCCCTGCAGACCAAAAGGATCCTTACTGTGTCCTGATTAGCACAAAATGGGTACTACGTGCTCTGAGAGAACAGACACTGTGTACTGTGCTCTAAGGACACATTATTATATATTGCAATAGAAAGTCAAAGGCTGAAGGCATTATTTCACAATCAAGATACCTTTTTGATCCCATGGGTGGCATGACTACTCAGCTACACACTGGCAGAAAAATCAACCACTACTCATTAGTTTTATTACACTTTTCTATTATATTTTTCTTAAAATGAGGTACGTAAATCTTACTTGACTGTGCTATATCCTGCCTTGTAGTTTACCATTGAGATACCTATTAATATTTGTTAACACATTAAACAGCAGTAATGAGTACTTCTAGAAAGTACACAGTAAAAGGAAGGAAGATCAGCAAAAGGATTAGAAGTGCGAAGGTAAAAAAAAAGCAGAAAAGAGAGTAATGACTGCAGCTATAATGAACTGTCCATGACCTTAAACTCTCCAGTTTTCAGATTCTTTTGAGCCTTCAAATTGTGTTACACTCTGTGGTGCTTTTTGTTCTACAGAGAAAATCTAGATGTGTGCTATCAGTTGTGTGCAGTTATCACTATTGAATGTGTATAAAGCCAATCTGAATCCATTTTTACTCACATTCAAATATTTTTTTCTGAAAATAGAGACATATATTCTTACAGGAATTAAAGCCACTGGCTTCCCTGAAAGATTTTTTGTCTTGTTCATGTTTCCTTGAATTTTCCATCCACATGAAGAATTTCTCCCAAAAGAGCTTTGAAATTATGATAATCTAGAATAATTAACCTCATATTACTCTCCAGTTAATTCTTATCTTGAGTACATCTTTCCAAAAAGTAGCTTCAAATTTGCTGAGTTCAAACATCTTTGTTGAACAAGGAAACATAGTTTCCTTGTTCACTGTTAGGCATTGATGGTTACTATTCTGGCATCAATCAAATTTTTTAAAAAAGGGTTTATATATATGTTTGGCTTCATTTTGCCTCAACTAATGCACAAAGTGTTATTATGCCTGAGTTGCATATAAATTCCACTCTCTAATGAAATGATTAATTTAAAAAAATAGAGAATGACATTATTTACTGCTTCTCAGTATTTGTGAGCATAACTCTTGGGACAACACACAAGGAATATTAAGGAAACAGACAGGCTTCTATATTGTTCTTCAGCCTCTGTTTTTCCTTAAATAATTAATTCTTTGGCTGTGATGATGCAAGGTAAATCTTCCAAAAAAAAATTTGGTGAAACCAAGGCAGCAATACCTAGCACAGTTTGCCAGGAGCCTGAAAACAACTGTTATGCAAAGTGTCATGTCTTCTTGTAAGACTAGATTAGATGTAGAAAAGATTCACAATAAAATGAAAAGGTCTTGAAAGAAGACCTGAAGATAGAACTTGACTGATTTTGCTTTCCTAGAGAAGGGATTGACTTCCAAAAGTTTTGAAAATAGTTCTGGTTATGGTTGCCAGATATTTGCTCATAATACGTGCTTAATAGAGAAGAAATTGCAAAGAGGCAAAACGACTTTAAAATGGTCTGGATAAGTAAGACTCCTAAACATTTAGATCCAAAAAAGTGACATCTGAATATGATGTGCTGCACTGACAGAAGGACCTCAGTCACCAGCTAGAGGCAACTACTGTCAAAATATAAAAGCTTTCATTTCTTTGTGAATTTGTAAATCACATAAAGGAACTTACTTATTTTTTTAATGAGATACATCAACATAGATGTATTACCAAAAAACTTCTAATAATTTTGATTTTTCTGGACTTTGTTAAGATTTTTAACATTATGGGTAGATGCCGGGATTTTTTTAAAATTCAAATATCTACCAAGACAGAAAAAAATTTATAATTTTCAAGGAAATAGTGGGTCTCTCTGTCAAAGGTACATTCCTTTATATGAGCACGAAAAGAACATTTACCTGATGGGTCCGACACATGTTAGATAAATAGTAGGGGCTGAAGGCATTATGACAGGTAGCTGTTCTTCCTCCTATCCTGCTGGAGGTTACTGCTTTGCAGAGGAAGTGATGAAAGAGACATAGTTATGTTTATACACCAGAATATAAGAGGGACAAATATTACTTATAGAATCATAGAAGCAAAGAATGCTTTGGGTTGGAAGGAACCTCAAACATTCTCTAGTTTCAATCCCCCTGCCAGGGGCAGGGACACCTTTCCAGGTGTCCCTTGACCAGGTAATTCAGTGCCCCATCCAGCCTGGACTTGAGCATTTCCAGGTATGGGGATTCTGCAGCCTCTGCAGTCAACCTGTTCCAGTGCTTCACCCACTCTCTGAGTAAAGACTTTCTTACTAACATCTAACCTAAACCTTCCCTCTTTCGGTTTAAATCCACTGTCCCTCCTCCTGTCACTATCTGCCTGTAAAAAAAGCCCCTCTCCCTCAATTTTCAGATGTCCTCTATAAAAACTGTAAGGCCACAATGAGGGCTCCCCAAAGCCTTCTCTTTTCCGTGATGAACAAACCCAGATCTCTCAGCCTATCATCACAGAAGATATGCTGCAGACCTCTGATCATCTTTGTGGCACTCCACTGGACCTACAGCTCCATGTCTTGTGCTGAGACTCCCAGAGCTGGATGTAGTGCTCCAGGTGGATTCTCACAAGGGCAGAGTAGAGACACAGAATCAACTCCCTTGACCTGCTGGGCACTTCTCTTTTGATGCAGCCCAGGATGCATTTTTGGCCTGTGAGCTCATGGTGGCCCATGTCCAGTTTTTCATTCACAAGAGCTCACAAGCCTTTCTGGACTGGGCTGCCCTCAATGACTTCTTGTCCCAGCCTATACTCATATCTGAGACTGCCCTGACCTAGGTGAAGCACCTTGCACTTGGACTTGTTGAACTTCATAAGGTTCACGAGAGACAGTTCTTGAGTTTGTCCAGATCCCTCTGCATGGCATCTTGTCCTTCTCTTGTGTCACCTGCACTGCTCAGCCTTGTGTCACCTGCAAACTTGCTGAAGGTGCTCTTGATCCCACTGTGTGTGTCGTTGATGAAGATATTGATGAGCACAAAACAGAGTCCTGAAGGACACCACTCATCACAGGCCTCCACCTACACATAGAGCCTTTGAGCACAGCTCTTTGTCTATGTCCATCCAGCTAATTCCTCATCCGTTGACTAGTCCATCCATGAAATCCACAACCCTTGAATTTGAATATAAGGATGTCATGGGGGACCACACTGAAGGCCTTACAGAAGCCTAGATAGATGACGTCTGTTGGTCTTCCTTTATCAACTGTCAGTCTCTGGCTAAGAGATTAATGCCATAATCTGGATAGGTCTACATCAAAGTATTTGACTGTAGGTCTTTCTCTGGACTTCTTGTTAGGTCCTTGTAGTTCTACAGTCAAACCTTTCATTCATTGTGGGGGTTGTGCACGTTTATGTGTATGTTCCCAATATTTCAGAAGTCATAGGGGTTGTGTTTCAAGCCATCAGAATAGTGGTTTGGAACATGAAGAAACCACTCATATATGCTTTGTCACTGAGAGTGGGACTTCCAGAGTGCTGAAGTGTTCAGAGCCTGCAGGACAGTATTGGAGAAACACAGGGGGTGAAGGAAGCGTAACCTGTTACGGTCTTGTCCATACTGTTTATTGGGCATGGACTTCGCTGCACATTATCCACGCAAATCATACCCTGGTATTAATTAATTCAGATGCTGCAATTTGACATGGGCCATGTTTCTGCCAGGGATAGCCATTTAGAATTGCTATGTGCAGGCAAACACTGATCCAGTACTTACCATAGAATCACAGAATCAGAGAATAAGCTGAGTTGGAAAGGACCCATCAGGATAATCAAAACCAACTCCTGGCCCTATGCAGGACACCCCAAGAATTACATCAGGTTCCTGAGAGTATTGTCCAAATGCTTATTGAGCTTTGTCTGGCTGGGTGCTGCGACCACTTCCTCGGGGAGCCTGTTCCAGTGCTCAACAAGCCTGTGGGATGAAAAACATTTTCCTGACATCTAACTTAAACCTCCCCTGACTCAGATGCATGCCATTTCCTTAAATCATGTCAATGGTCATGAGAGTGAAGAGATCAGTACCTGTTCCTCCAGTTCCTCTGATGAGCTTGAGCTCTCTTCCTCACATTCTCATATGTAACAAAATACATGTAGACAGTATGAATACATGTAGACAGTATGCTGATTTCTCAAAAATTGTTTCTCACCAGCATTTTAAATTGACTTTAAAAACAGGCTTTTAATTTGAATACCTGATAAGATGGAGAGCTATTTGAATATCCTGTAAGATTTTGCTGCTAAATGTGAGAGAAATGTAAGTCAGAAGCCTTAGTGACTGCAATATAATTTTAATGCCAAAGAGAGCAACCTTTAAAGATAAGTAAGACAGTAATCTACTCCCTCCACCTCACCCCATGGAGTGTGAGATGGCAAAGAAAAATTATTCACTGGCAAGAATTTATTTTTCATCAAAAATTGGGAAATTAGCTAAAGTTATGAATCTGATTCTTCTAGCATTCTATAGGAAAATTAGGAAATTTGTAAGAAAAGGAAGAAAAATTCAATTATCTTTCACTTAAAAAATAATCTAACCTCTAGTATTTCTACCTGTTCATTAAAAACCCCAATATTTCAAATCTTAAATATTTTTATATTTTATATTTATTATTGCAGCTATGCAAAAATATTTTAAATTTTTGTTGATATTATTTAAGATGTTTCAAAAATATTTTGACTTACTGTAATAGATGTGTGTATGTTTATTCCCAATACTACTGGAATAGCCTCAACACCATTTTTTATCAAAGAAATTTAGCCAGTGGCTCTGTGAAAAGAAGTTGCTGTTCTGTCTAGAGAAAATCCATTTACTATTTCCTTATTAATAGAGAAGATGGCAAAGATTTTTCAGTGGCTCTGAGGAGAACTGCTAAAAAAATTCTGTCCGAAAGGTTAATTGTCCTATTTCCCCCCAGTTTAAAATCTCCCTATTTGGAATCGTTTCTAGACCATGAAACCAACTGAACCATGCTGAAGCATTGTCAGAGAGCTCTCAGTGGCCCAGGCCAAAATGATGCCAGGAAATATACTGGCCATTCAGCACTGTGGGGGATCACAGGCTGGGAAGTGGGCCTTTGCTGTTTTGTTTACTTGTATATGCATGTAGGAGAAGAGGTGGGATAAAGTTGCAGGGATTAGTCCTCCTGAAAAATCCAGTCTTGCAAGAGCTTCAAGAATGTCAAAAGGAGTATGAAGAACACACAGGCTCAGAGAAATGCTTTTAATTTTTAATAATGAAGGAATGAAAATAGACTGGGTCACAAAGACAAAGTATGCAAAAGTTAAAACAAAGTGAAATGTGATAGAAGGCCAAAAAGAATGGAAAATGATGCAGATGGATAACACGTATGTGTTACAAAGTTTCCATTGCAGTCTTCTGACAGACAGTATACATAAAACATTCTTGTCCCAAGTGAAACAGTGAAATTCAGGATATCCTTATTTGATGTTTTTTCAGTATATCTAGCTATAAAAACATCAAATGGAGTTAATGTTTCATTTGATGTTTTTAACATTACAGCAATCATTGAGAAATGTTACATCAAGCTTTATTCATTTTATTACTTTATTAATTTATAAAGGGCCCATCTCATGACAGAATCTGTGAGAAAAAGAGCCAAAGTGAGGTCTATGCCTAAAGACACCGCAGGAAAAAAGCCCAAAAGCTGTTCAAAAGTTGACTTCTAAACAAGGAGATTTTTCAGAAAAAATGGAAGAGCAAAACTGAATATTGTTCAGTGATTCATATGAAGAAAGCTTGCATTGCATCTTTAAAGTATCCAGAGCATATTTTTGTCATTCTCTAAATAAAAAGAATTTCCAGAAATGTGCAGAAGCTTGGGCAGAAAAACACTGGGTCACAAAAAACCCCAAACAACCAAAACCAGCCGGCTCATTCCCACTCTTTTTGAGGAAGATATACAATTGTTCAAGAAAGGCGTGAAAAGATGAGATTTCCAGCAATAGGTACCTTTATACTCATATACATCCACACAGACACACACATACACGCTTACTTGTGCACAGAGGCACATATCAAGATAAACCATGCTAAAGGACCAAAAGGTACAGAGATGTCAAGCACTCAAAACTGCTGAAACTCAGAGAGAAATTGTCCCCTCTTTTCAGTCTGCAGCTTTGTACTTGTTCATTGTAACATAATTTTAAATTAAGCATTCTGGAGAATGTTTTGTTCTTCTATTCTGCCTGCCTTACCACTCTGTTCTGCGTCCATTACAGGTCCAGCAATGCTTTGTTTAAGAGGTCCTGTGTTACAGCTTTTTCTCTGGGTAATGAAGGACTCTGCCATGCATGTGACCTTGTGCCTGGCCAAGTGCAGGAGGGACAGGCAGGCGGACAGTGTGGGCTGTAATGACAGAAGCACAACCTCAGAGCTGTGAAAAATGTGTAGGCTCAGGATTAAGAGAACACCGTCAGCAGCAGTAAAAGCTTCCTGGTCAGGGGATGACAATTGCACAAATGATGTAACAATGTCAGAACTGGGGGAAAAAGAGTTCTTTTGCAGAAAGCTTGAAATCTCCTTAGGTAAAAATGCCCACGAGGCTTCTGTTTGGCTGATTTAATTTATGTATGTATAGTTATATATTTATCAGTACATACATTTCTACAAAATACAGTGCTGAAAGCATTTTCATATATAACTAGATGCTTTCAGTCATCAGATGAAGAAAAATTCCTCACTTACATTTATTAAATGTCAGAGTGATCATAAAAGCATTAAAGGAAGGATTATACTAAAATGTCTTTACAAGCACTTCTGAAAAACACCAATACTGATGTAATCTAACACTTAAATTTATAGTTATACACTTAAAAACAGCCATGCACAAAGTGGTTCATATGACATTTTTCTCAGAACAGTGTGATTGTTAAAAATATCATTTTAAGATATTTCTACCTTTGACAGTTTTGTTCTTAATCATGGTCTTAAAAACATCAAATGAGGGATAATTCTTCATTTGCAGATATTAAAAATTGCTACAAGCATAAAAATGTCATTTAAGGATGATTCTCTTTTGACCTTTATTTTTTAAAATATCTGTGCTCTTTTCCCCCTTCTTTAGAACATAGTGAAAAAATTCTTTTAATGAAACTTCAAAGTTCTTAAATTCCCAAGTAAATTCCTATGTGCACCACAGTTTCAAAAAAGGCCACTTATTTTGCATGTCTCATTTAAGGTCCATGATGAAAAAATGTTAGAAAAATGCCTGTCAAATTGAACTCCCATCCCTGAAAATCAAATATCCCTAGCATGTTTCAATGAGGATTTCAAAAAACCCAAAGTTGATGAGGTCATTTGATAATTGTGAAAATCTTCATCTTAGGCATGAACCACCGGGATGAGAATCCAGCTCCTTTTGTGTGAAGGGAAAATGTTGAATCCCTCCTGTTAGAACTATTTCTTGGTTTATACAAATTTCTATAAAGGAAAGAGAACCCAGACAGGTAATGAACCTCCATCCTCCATCCTGGCATGGTGCTGACCGGTTGCAGGAGCCAAAATTCCATTTGAATCCATTATCTGCTGACAGTTGTTCTCAGAGCAGGTCTTCACCTTTCTGCAACCTTCTAAGTAGACATCCATTAAGAGGCAGGAAGAAAGATCAGAAGGACAAGCACAGCTGAAAACTGGCCACCTGGAGAGAGCCAGTGCCAAAATGTACCCTGGGACCCAGGGCCCAGCAAGCTGATTTTTGGGACAACGTGTGGCAAAGGGTAATTTAACAGTTTGTGTGTCAAGGAAAAGTCCCCATCTGACCATTCACATGATTCTCTGGCTGTCACTCTCCCAGTGCCAGGGACTTTCACTGCCAGGCCTGAAGCCCTTTCATGGTGGGCGGCCCCACCGAGTTGGATGGGTGCCCTGCTTGACACCCTACGCACCCCACCCTCACACGATCAGACCACACTTCCCCAGGTTTCCCATGGCAGAGTCTCAGATGTCTAAGTTCCATAAAAGCAATTTATTCAGGGTGCAGTGCAGTATTCACGCATGGGCAGAGACTCTGCAACATCATGGTAAAGGTGCAAGAAGAAAAAAAAAGCTTTATTGCGTATCCAAAATTCCCTTAAATACCAATGGAAAAACAGGAAATCACCTCATATAAACAGGAAAACAGTTCACCTCAGTGTTCCCCAATCACCTGGAATATTTCCTAGACATTGCCTATTATGGTAAAAGGTAAACAATACCTTACAAGGTCAGAAACTGCAATTATCACATCTCATAGGGCTGACACTGTCCAGAAACCCACAATGCTCTCTCAGCCCATCCCCAGTGACCTGGCTGTAATCCCAGGATCACCTCCGGGTCTGAGAACGAGGCTCTTTCTGCAGCCAACAAGGCCTAATCTCTCTTCCAGCATACAGTGTAGCCCAACAGTGCAGTAACACAGAAACAGCTTGAGCTGGTGCATTAAAGGACCCCCAACAAAGGAACTGCCGGGATTTTATACCCTTACAGTCCGTGCAAGTCTTGCTCTTCCTCCTGAGTCCTCCACTCCTGCTGTGTCTTCCAGTGTCCATCCCCCAGCTGGCAGCACAGGTCTTCCTGCCCCGTGTTAACCAAAGCGCTGTCAGTTCACTGCCTCTTGGGCTTCTACCCAGACCTCAATCTGCAGCTTGCAAACTGAGCTACCTGCCCCAGATGTATTCCTCAACATGTGCTTATAGTACAATCTGTAAATAAAGTCAGATAGAGCCGCTTCCCCTTGTCTTACTGAAAAATGCAGATGTTTGATATATTCCTTATGTTCCTTATATTCCTATACGTGCAGCCACTCTTAAGCATTGAAAGTGAAATTTCTTTAGCTAGAAAGTTAAATTCATGGCTTTTTCTGTTTCCTTATGTAACTTATTTGTTTATATTTGTATAGCAACACTAATTAATGTTTTTGGAAAATTACAGTAGGATATCTGTAGTATTGCAGTGTTTCTGACCCACATGAATACCAAAATAATTCCGTTTTATTCATGTTCCAACAATGAGTACTAAAGACAATAACAGTAATTATATAACTTCTGACAAAATGTTGCCAAACATTTAGGACATGCAGTTCATCAGAATTTGAATAAATTACATCACACACACACACTCCTCAATTAAAACTGCAGCAATAATTAATATAACTCATATTCACAAAACTCTTATTTAAATCAAATTATGATAGTGCTGATGACATGCTTTAAGCATTCATTGCAAAAAGTAGGATTTATGCTGGTTTTGTTTACTGTATGCACTGAGATGTTCTAAGAATAATTTTTGACAAATTGTACAGATTTCTGCTGACATACTTACGAGAACATCAAAGTTACCTCTGTGAAGTTATATCACAAGCTGCTAAAATGTAGCTTAAAACAACTTGCTTTATTAAACAACTCTCGAAAGACCAATCTGGCTTAATTCTCTTTTGGCTCTTTCTTTGTTGGTACGTTGAGACTGAGAAGTGCACCTTGAAAAGAATGCCTTAAATGAAGGGAAATGTCCATTGTGTGAAGTGGATAAACTGAAATACTGAAAATTTTTAGAAGCACATAAGGGTGAAGGATTTGGGAAAGACCAGAGGAAAATAGAGAACTGATGCCCAGATTAGAAAGAAAAGTACATATGTATTGAAATAAAAGAAAAAATGCCTATTCTAATTCAGCACAGAAAGCCATCCACTGCCCTCAAGTGGTAGAGCCATAGTGCTTTAAGGGTGAAGGCACTTTTGGTTGGAATATAAACACCAGAAAAAAGATAGTAGAAAACTGGAGAATGGAGAAATCGATACTGGCTTGTACACCTCCTATTGGTCCTGTTCTTAGAAATACTGGTGAACATTAAATGCATGGGATTTTGTATAACTTCTAAGTCTAAATGAATTTTTATTTTCAAGAGCTCTACCTCATCTTTTGCAATATTAATTTAAAGGTGTTCTGTGAATATTGAAAAACTTTCTCAAAACTGAAAGTACCGTTTGCTACACTAAAGCCAGGAGCCAATAGTGTTTATTTGAAATGCAAATGAAGACTTGCCACCCAGAAATGTATGTTACATTTGACATTTGTCTCTAATCACAAGTCCCTATGAATAATGTAGTTTGATACCAATAGCCTCATTAAGCAAGGTTTCCCTTAATACCCTTTCTGATTGTAATGTCTTTATTATACTTCGTTTTCTCATTTCTCCTGACCCTATTCATCATTATCAATATGCTCAGGTCTTCAGTAGCGTTGCTAATATGTATTTTACAATGAATAGGCCATTTTAGATGGGAATTAATAGCACTAATGCACAGGTGTTCTTTAACTGTTAGACTTTCTTATCCCAACTATGGAACTGTATCCCTACTTAGGAACTGCAGATATTCCGCCTCTCATGACTAGAGTTTACTAGGTTGAGTCGCAAGTGAAAACGAGTTTGTTGGTTTCATCCTAGTCCCCATTTCAGCACATGAAGAGATGATGGCACCATTTTACAAGATTGCCAATTTCTGCTGAAAAGAGCTTTGAGACTGAAATAGTGGAGCTGTTGTGGGTCAGGATTGAGGTGGACTGGCCAGGCCACCCGAGAAATGTCTGCACAATGTCTTTGTGAGCAGTTGTTGCAGACCGGGACATCTCATTCACAAACACTAAACTGGCACACAAATTGAAGATACAAAGCGGTGGTTACTATAAACCCTCCACTCTGTCCTGATTTCCTGTAAATACCATATACCCCTTAAAAACTGGGGGTATGTTTCAGGAAAATAGCAGGTTTCAGTGTGGGAAATGCCGATGTCCCAAAGGCAGTGAGTAACAAGAGGTTTCCATTTAAGTTAGGGATCAGATTCCATTTATTTTCTTCTTTCATAACCACAGTAGGCATAAAACGTAGAGCTGATCCAGAGATTCCTCCATAAAGTGATGTTGCCAGTTACCAATTTTCAATAAATCACCATTAAATTGTCCCATAATTTTTCTGTCTTTCCTTTCCCAGCATGCTGATTACTCTGATGTGTTTTATGTGATTAGAGGAAGAGCTGATCTTTGAATTCCTTAAAGACTAAGTGGAAGGGGCCCTTTCGAAATGTAAAGAGAAACTCTGCTTTCATGGAGTGAAAAATAAAAGCAGGTCTCTACCTTTTTTGCCTTTTTGTGAGGCAAAAGTGTTGATATAAGCTGACAAGCAAAGTCAAAAGCGAAAGGCAGCCAAACTCCACCTTGGGTAGGGAGAAAAAGATGGAAAGATCCAGAGAGCTCACCTACTAGGTATGGCATACATCGGAGTTTTTTACCATAAAATGAGCCTGGGATTCTCAAAAAATTGTGTTTTTTCCCCTACCAAATATCTTTCAAGATTTGTGGTAACTCTAAGCTGGGATCAGTTACAGGCATGGAGAGAGTCAGCAATAACCTCCAAAATCACATAAATATTTCTGCAGACATATGACCAAGATTTTTATAAATATACCACACTTACCACCCAAACCCATTTCCCTAGGCTAGAATCAAGGAGTGATTTCAAGACTCAACTTCCTCTAATAAAAAGTTCAGTGAACAATCGGAGGAAAAACCATGGTTGGTATCCCAGAAACAGGAACAAACATAGTCTTTCTTTCAAACCTATGGTAGATCAGGTCATGTGCTTTCCCTAGCAATTCTCAACTGGTGACTCGGGAAATTTCACCAAGTCATCCAGCAAATCCTTCTGTATGGGAGCTCAGGACTTTATAGTGTACCCCAAGAAGGGATCTGAAGAGCTGTCCAACTGGAACATGTTAGGTCTAGGCAGAGTGGTCGTGTACTGAGATGCACAAGGGATACCAATGTTTTGTGCATTTTGCATCTGAGAAGAGATCAAACTGGATATTAATGTAGTGAGTTCTGTAGCTTCCATGGGGTTGGGGAGNGGAAGGAAGGAAGGAAGGAAACCATAATAAAATTTTTCACAGAATACCAAGGAGAACTTCAGCAGCTGATGTCCCTGCAAATGGGTATCCCTGGGGAGTGAAGAGAAAGAAATGTGGGGTGTCCTATCAGCTGTGATGCTCTTGATGTACTTAAATGACACAAAAATCTATACCTCAACTGAATCTCTCATGTGATATTACTATGGCAATATTAATCAAAATACTGAGGTTTTTAGACTAAATACTTTCCCAGAAAGTTAATGTTTTCATAGAGTCTGAAAAAATTTTAAAAGTACTACCTGTGTTTGGAAGACAGGGGCTAGCTAGACAATCCTTTCCTCATTTTTATGGCTGGTTCTACTGTCATATCCCCAAGAGATTTTTTTAATATGTGATAAGATAACAGGTTTATTGTTGCATGACTGTTTTATTTAATCACTGAAAAATAATTTACCAAGTATAGGAATGATGGTTATGAATCACATCACTACCGATTACACAGCATTTTGGAAGATTGGTCTATTCTCCTTCCAGTAAGCATCTGTATCTTACATTAGCCCTAATGGAACTTAAATTTGTGCATCAAGTGGAGAAGAAAGCCTTCTGGTTGGTTATAGATGCATGACCTTGAGCCTTGTGACTCACAATGCAACCCGCATGCAGGGATATTAGACAGTATCTGTCAGCATCTGTCAGGTCTGATTGTTTAAACATTGCTTTGTCACCCACACACACGTGCACAAATTTTATCTAATTTAAAATTAAATATTAAACTGACCTTTTGAAGGAGAACTATTGTAAAATTTAAATAAAGTTTATTGTGCTTCTTTTTACAATTAAAAAATTATACTGAGAAAAATTAATCTCTGGTGTAACTTAACTGGATTCCTGGGCACTGCGTCAGTGACAATTTTTACCAGAATAATTAGAACTTGAAGACCAGATTTCTCTTCACTGAAAATATAATAAGTAATCACCTTGAGCCATCTCTCCTGTAATATCACTACAATTCCCATTGCAATAACTGTAATGCAAGTTGCATCAATGTAGCAGGAGAATATTTGACATATATAGAAAACATATAAATAGATTTTTGTAAGGTAAATGTGTTTACCACCATGTCAGAACAGAAAGAAAAAAAAATTGTAGTCAGTCAGCTGAGAGTGATATGGTCAGCAGGAGAGATCAGCATGCAAGTTTTGTCATTTTAGTACTATGCTAATTAAAAGAAATTCTCAATTCTTCAAATTTTGGGGGCACTGTTTTCCATAAGAGATGAGCCAGTTTGTTCTCATTACATCTTCCATTGAACACTTTTTGGTCTCAATAGGCCCTGTCAGTACCTCTGGTCATTAGCCTGCAACAACCACATGTCCTGTACTTCATCCACTTGTGGAACTTGTGTCTTTAGGGAGATGATGGAGCACTGCTGCCGAACTGGACTGGGCTCTTCAGAAGCACCCTGCAGCTGGATGCAAGCCCAGGTGGTCAGATCCACCTCAAAATGCAGGACCTCTTTTCTCCCCAAGCCCTGCTGCCTCCGCTGCCACTTCTGCTCCTGGAGGGGATTCTACAGGTGCTAAGCTTGCTGATGAAATGATTAATTAAATAATCAGTGGAACTAAGCAAAACTTCACTATGAATAATTTAGCTGACAAATATCCTCTCTCTTTTTCCGAATTTTTCATGACTGATTCATAATTATCTTGATATTTATATGTTGTTCAAAAATTTATAGTAAGTTGTTGCTGCAAAAAATGGTATTCTAGATTTATGAAGAATATATTTTTTTATAAAATTGATTTTGTAAATAGCTCATGCTTGACACCTTTTCCTTTGTGTAGGCTAACATTCATGACATTCATTAATTTTTAAGAAAAAGTATTTTATTTTGAAATGTTTCTGATTTCATTATATTTGTTTATCTTTGGCCATTGAATTCCTCCTTTTGTTAATCTAACACAGTGCATTAGGGTGTCATAGGATATATATTAGCATTATACAGAGTTGTTTGAGACTGTATGGATAACCATATTATTAAGGAGCTCTAACAAATTTTATTTTAATGAGCACATAATATTAATGCATATGCCTATTCCAACTCTAATTCTTCAGGATGACCCTGCAGAAAAGTTTGGCCTTTTTTCCACTGGTTGTCATGATAGATCCAAAGACAACCATCATTTGAAATAAATCCTTAGAAATCAGCAAAATACACTTTCATGAATTATATCATATGCATGAGTTCAACATTCCAATTAATTTAAAAATCATGTCCCAGCTATGTGGGACTAGGTCTGCTAGTGTAGAGGAAATACAGTGGCACAGACACCAGATTGCAGCTAGAGTGCTCGCAAATTATTATACGTGTTCCTGAAGCCCACTCTATCCATGTTTAAAAAGCACAGTTTTTATGCATCTTAAGGTGTTTGTGAGTGGGCTTAAATACCACTGCTTACAAGAGTAACTTAATCCATGACCCTGAAGTGAGCTCTGCACAGGCAGGCAGGAACTGATGGCGCTCCACGGGAACCCCTTCCTCCTAAACCCACGGCAGGATCAGGCCATAGGTTTTAACAGCCTGAGATAGAGTCTCTGTCTTTTATGTTTTGTGGCTACTTTGTACATTCTGACTACTAGGGGAAATAAATATTAAGCGGCTGTACATACGTACTGCCTATAGAAAAGAGACAAGGATGATCTGGTCTGTATATAATGGCTGTACTCAGACACACACAAAATGTATAGTGGTTTTCGTTACCATATTTACGTTGTACCCTGAAGGAAAAAAAAAGTTATTGAAATCCAGACATTCTGAGTTATAGAATTGAAAAACAAGCTGGTGTTATGACAGTTTTGAAATGGGTCTGCTTTTGCCAGCCAGTTATGTGCTTTAAAGAGCCTTTAGCTGATTTATGCAGTTCTTGTCCCAAAACTGCTGTATTGTATTACTTCAATATTTTATCCCTAACCATTTAAAGAAGGTTTGATCTTACATCAATAGTACTCAAAAAATATTAAAATCAAAGAGATTTCTTTTCAAAGAATTTATGCAAAACAAACCCTATATTTTTCCTGATCTTGAAGACTAAAATAAAAAAAAAAAAAGAAGGAAAAAACCAGAAAAAAATACTTCTATAGCAAAAACTCCAGACAGTTATGGTAGCTGTTGCATATTCTAAAAGCTCAGAAGGGAAAAAGAGATTTTTTAAATGTAAACTGCTGAAGCCTTGGAGCTTTCCTGACAAAATAGCTTCTGGTCACAGACAAAAAGCAGAAATGAGGATTAGAAGTTATATCACTTATCTTTTTTTAATGCATTCATGTTAACTGCCACTACTTTGAGTGAGTAAACAGGAAGCTTTTCTCTGCAGTGGGACCCTTAAAAGTACAATTTAATAGTTTTGATGAGCATTTTGGTATACGCCTCAGTTCTTTTCTTCTCTTTACTTAGCATGTGTTACACAAGACTTTTATGAGTTCAATATGTACAGTATCTGTTGACACTTCGTATATAAACAAAAATGATTTCATTTAGAAGCAAGGGAATTAAAGTACTCATAATGAAAAACAATCGTTCTAAAATGCTGTCAATTTGGATTGTGGAAGGAATTTCAAGGATTGATCCTGTAAAATGCAGAGAAACTTCAATTTTTATTGACACCACTGTTTTACAGAAGCAACTCTTAGATGAAATAATGTGTACCGCTTTTAAACATATCTTTTAGTTTCCAATTCTGAGGCTCTTTCATGATGCACAAAAATGTTATTTCCTTCTCCAGCTTTGGAGAAGATAAAGGAGAGATAATTGGCTATTTTCAGTCTCTAATATAATGGGTTGAAATATGATAGCAGTCTTCCTACATGCTTGGAGCTTGTACAACCTTGTGTGGGGTTGATCCTGGCTTGATGCCATGCGCCATGTACCAAAGCCACTCTGTTACTCTGCTCCTCAGCTGAGCAGGGGAGAATGCATACAACAAATGGGTCATGAGCTGTGATAAAGCAGGGAGGATCACTCATCAGATACCATCATGGGCAAAACAGTCTCAACTTGAATTTATTAACAATTGAATCAGAGTAAGATATTGAGAAATAAAACCAAATCTTAAAAGTACCTTCCCTCTGCCCCTCCCTTCTTCCTGGGCTTAACTTCGCTCCTGAATTCGCTCCATCCTCTTCCTCTGCAGTGCACAGGTACAAGGAGTTGAGGTTGTGGTCAGTTCATCATCACGCGTTGTCTTTGCTGCTCTTCCCTGCTCAGGGGAGGACTCCTCACTCTCTTCCCTGGCTCCAGGATGTGGTCCCTCCCATGGAACACAGTCTTTCAGAAACAGACTGGTCCAGCATGGATTTCCCACAGGGTCAAAACCTTGTTTGGGCATCTACCTCTTCCAGTACGAGGCCCTCCGTGGGCTGCAGGTGAATATCTGCTTCATGTGGACTACCATGGGCTACAAGGGGTCTCTGCTCTGATGCCTGAAGCATCTCTGCCCTCTTCTTCTTCACTGACTTTGTTGTCTGCAGAGTTGCTTCTTTCACACATCACACTCCTCTCTGAAATCTGTTAAACACTCCCCTTCTTAAATCTGTTATCCCAGAGGCACTGCCACTGTCATTCATGGCCTCCACCTTGCCCAGTGGTGGGTCCATCTTGGAATCAGCTGGCATTGGCTCTGTTGGACATGGAGGAAGCTTCTAACAACTTCTCCCAGAAGAACACACAAATTCCCTCCATTACCTTCCCTGCTACCAAAACCTAGCCACACAAACCCAGTACAGTCATACATGACCGTCTGGTTTTTTTCCAATCTGTTGACTCTCATATGTCTGAAACAATTCCACACAATCCTTACTGTGAAACTACTTAACTCACAACAAAGTTCTCCTTCATTATTGCTCTCAAGATCAGAATATGAAAAAAATCACTTAGAAGAACATAGACAATAGGAAAATTATTTTCTGTCTATTCATAGTCCCTAGCCCTGTGCAACAACAAAATGCATGAAATTTGGAATTGAGGTACTTACTTCAAATAAATTGTTGTGGCAGATGAGAACTATACTCTCAAACCAAAAATTTATTTCAGTTCCATTCAGTTGCCTTGAAACATGAGCTCAAGGCCTTCTTAATTCAGTATCCACGATTCAATGAAAACTATCCAAAGCACTTCATGAGACTCCTCCAAATGGGAGACAGATGGTCCCTACTTCTGCTGCTTCTCAAAAAAGGTTTTCTGTCACTCTCTTTTCTTGTGGTAGTTCAGTACTTTGTAATTATGCCTAATGGAGAAGTTCACACCTTTCTGGCTACTGCATCAGAGATTATTGACCTTGGATATAGACATTATTTACCCTTGAATCTCACTTTCAGGTGTTTATTTGTATTGAAAAGAGTTGCAAAAACTTAAAAATAATCCCAAATAAATCAACAGTTCTCTGATCTTTCCATGCGACTCTGAGAGGTTAAGACTTGTAATGACCCAGAGAAATTTCATTTTTGAATTTCAGGGTGGTTAAATGAAATCTTTCAGAAAGGTGGAAGTTACACGCAAAATTAAAAGACAAATTATCTAAATCTATTCACAATCTGTTGCTTTTAAGAAGTGCCTTCAGATACTTCTGTCAAGAAAAAAATCTGTGTATGGAGAGCAAATGAAAAGAAAAAAACAAGGGCAAGAAACATAGCTCATGCGACTGTCAATTTTAAAAGATTGTTCTGCTTAGGAAGAAAGAAATGTAATAATATTTTTATAATACTGTTTATGTCAGACCATTAACAGCATTTCACAATGGCAAATATGCATTCTTTTCTCTGTTTACACATGGCACACAGATTAGTTTTTAACAGTAGCAAAACTCAGTAGCATAACTGGGCCTAAGAACCCAGAGTTCTTAGTGGTAAAATCCAGACCATGTAATGTTGCAGATTTTTTCCTTATTCTCAGTGTGAGGTCAAGTGAGATATAAGCACAGAGACCTCCAGCATGAGTATTTTCTGTATTCCCTCTCAGATACTGCTTGAATGACAGTCACTGTGTTCACAGTGTACTAAGGTGCAGTCATGTTCCAAGTATTTATTGGAAAAGTGAATATAGTGCATTTGGCTCCTTGCGTGTTTGATGGGTTCTTATCATTTTACCTCGAGGATTTGAACTTCTGAGAGGATGTGCATCTGCTTTCTCCACTTGCAGAATGGCATAGGATTCTGATGTCAGTCTTGCAGGTTAGACATGAGTTTTATCAAGTACCATACCCTGAATGGTACAAGGTTCATGTTTGGATAAACATGTGCTAAATTTCTGCCCAGAAGAAATACTTGAGAATGACAGACCTTGAATGCACATAGATGTACAGCATACTCCTTGTGTTTGCATGTCTGTCTGTCGTGTAAAATTTTCTTTCGTTCAGCTCTTTTAGTTGCCCATAGTATGGAGAAGAGACTATATTACTCATTACTATAAACTTTTTTGAGGTGTGCAGTACCCTCACCTTGTGGTGAAATTAAAGGAAATGAGGATACTTGTGCCTTCAGCCATTTTTAAGTGTTGTGTATCCTCGGAAAAATGGATAAGGAATTAGGAGAATAACTGATTCCTACTGTTTTTTGAATGCTCTTCCAAGTTTTGCTTGCATGATGATACTATATTATTATACTATATTATTTCTAAGTAAAACGCAAATATAGTAGTTCAGTTTTTAAATTAGGTGAGAAATTAACCATTCAGACGAAGCCAGAAATTAGAGGAAGATAATTTTTGTTACTCAGATAGTTGTTTTTTCCCTTTTAACACACTGTTTCTCACTTTCAGGGTGTTTTGTGAACATCAATCACAATTCCAAGTCAAAATATCATTGAAAGAAATCGGACTTCCTGCTCTGGAGGCTTGTATTTGTTTCAGAGCTACAGACTCTTTTTATTTTCTTGCTGACAGCATGACTGTTTTAAATGCAAAGAATGATCTTAATGAGCTGATCTTCTTTCTGAAGGGGATTCTGGACAATGGGGATAGCCATGATGATGCTGAGCTATAATGCGATGTACACATAGAACATTCATTTCACAGCGTAAGAGCAAAAGAATTAATGATTTTGTGATGCATTTGGCTTTCCAAACATCTCTAAGAGCCAGTGACTACCATTTCCTTTTGGATGTTTACTCCAGTTTATGTGCTGCATTGCAGCACATCTGCTTTTTTGCAGAAGACATCATGTCGATATTGCACAGAATGAGTGCCATGTTTGAAACTTGAGATGAGGGGTTCTCTGCCCACCAAGAGTTCATTGCAGCTACTGCACAGAGCCGTGAGCCTCAGCTGCCTTGAATGACAGCCTGCTATGAGTTGATCCTGCCAGGTCTGGCTCCTAGGCTAATTCAGGAACTTGAAAGTCCACACAACTGGAATCTCTAAAGCAATTATTGGGTAGTTTTGACTCATCCCGGGAAGTGGATTGAATAGGGTGCTACATGATGTGTGCATGCCTCTTCTATTTCCTCACTGACTTATTGGCTGCCAGTCCCCTTGGACAGCAAGGATTCAGTAGACATGGCCAAGGTGGGGAAAAGGTAAGGACTAGCCAGCGATCCTGGCTGCTCTGTCAGCTCTGTGATGCAGTCCCACGTGATCCTCCCAGTTCTGATTTTGGCTCTCCAGCAATCTCTCTGTATAATTCCTACCTGTCTCTGATTCCTACTCCTGCACTTTCCCAGCACCAGATTTCTTGTCCTGCACCATTGCACTCTTACCTCACTGTTCATCCTGACCTTATCAAATTATTTGTTTTCTGACTGCAGTCTGTTTTCTGATTATGATTTAACCTCATCCTTTGCTTTGAGATAACTCTACATAAGTCAAATGGTTGACTTGATTCTTCTCTTAGCATGCTTCCTTTCTCTATTACTTTGGGCCTGTCGTGGGCTACTACCTACATTCTAGTTATTTCTTGTAACATCAGCAAATATGCTCCACATCCATGAAGGAAGCAGAAGGATTATCTTTGCTTCATTTTGTCACCCCCAAAAAATCTCTGTTTGATATTAAGAAGTCTTATCCAATATATGATTAGATAATTGTTGGAATGAAATACAGGCTGTAAAATGTTTCTAGAACAGAGAATACAAAAGTCTAAATCTCGCCACTCTTGGCCTTCCCCCAAAGCAGAGAAATGGACCTGTCTTGTAGAGGTCACCTCCATACCAACATTTCAGTGATTGTTTCCAATATATCATATTTAACCCTTTTGTACCTGAGGGCACATCTTTCTACATCATTAAGCAGTAATGAAGAAAAGAGACAGTGATGTATGAATGGTACCACAATATTGCTCTATCATCTAAAACTGAAGCAAATATGTTTTTGGACATATGCTGTGTCTTATATATTTATGAGCACATCAGGTTTTACTATTATTTCCCACGTACCTATTTTAAAAGAGGAAAGATTGTCTAGCAACTCTAAAGCACAAGGAGAAGCATAGAAAATAATGTGAGTGATTCATTTTACTCTGTGTCTACACATACCCTCGCCATCGACCATCGACTCTGGATCTGAGTCAGCTGTGGTCTGGAAGCCATTTAACTGTATTCACATCCAACTTGAACTAACATGGCCTTCTGTTGGTGTCATCCTAATGCAACATGCTTTCCAGAGCAGAGCTAGTTTGTATTGCTTGGCCACAATGCTGTGTCAAAGGAATTGGTTTTTGCTTCTAATCAACAGAAATGTGCTCTAAATCACAGTCACTGAATTTTAAAATCTCACAGGTTTTGTAATTCCTTGAGCGAATTTGAGCCTGATTTACAAAATGCTGATCATTCAACATCCAAGGAGTGCAAAATGAAAAAGTAAAGTCTGGTCTGCAGCTCTCCACCCCATCAGATTTCCTACATGAGCAGAGCAAACAAGACATATCTTAATGACATTAGGTTAATTAGTGTTTACAAAATATGCAGAAATAACCAAATGGCTAGCACTGTTTGAACTGCACCTTCATAATGAAGTGCAATTAAAAGTTATCATTATTTCTATATAAACATGTTGGATTTTTCCCTTTCTCAGAAACAAAGAAAAGAGAGTTTGTTTTTGTTTGTATCTGCTGTTTTACTCAGATGAGTTGTTTGTAATTCTGAATAGGATATAGAATAATAATTTTGCTATCTCCCAGCTAACTGTGTTAGAAAGAATCTTTTTTTCCATTAATTGCATATACGCGCAGTGTATAAGCAATTCTGTCAACACTTTTAATTAAAAACACTGTATGCAAAAAATGAAAAAACATTTCCCCAAAAACCAGGAGTCTTTGCTTTCATGGGTAGAATCATATACAGGCTCTCAGTTTGAAAAACTTTCATTTTTTTAGAACAGTATCATTTGACTTCAGCCACAGCAATGTTCCTGAAACAAAAGGGAAAACAGAAGCAGACATCCCACTCCTGTTGCATCAAAAGCTAGCTAAAACTGGAAAAACAAACACTCACAGCCCTAAGAGGGGGCATCTCCAGCAGGTTCTCTCTGGTGCCCTGGGATGAGATGGTAACCACAAGCAGGGAGATGCTGACGCCTATACAACCTGATACTGGTGTGATTAGAGGACACCCAGCATCTTGCAGGATTAGCTATAATGTATTGTACCGTGCCTTTTGTTCATCAAACAGCTGCTGCTAAGAGATGCAGCCTTCAAGAGCATACAGCTGATCCCACCTGTTACATTTCACATCTACATGTAGTTAATGGCCTAGACGTGCTGTATCTTTGAGACATTTTATGATTTGTCTGTCCCAGACTCCAAGCAGAATGCTTTGCATGCATTTTTATTGAATCTGCAGTGAATGTTTATATGGGATTTTACTTTTAAAATACACAGTACCAAAAATGTGCTTGTGTGTAAAGTAGAAACAATTTTCTCCCACCACCAGTCTTCATTCTTGAAGACTGTGTTTCAATTACTTGGAGTTGCTTTGCAGAATTCTCTGTAATGTCTTTCTCCATAGTTTATTTTCACTTATGTTTACTATAGCTGTTCACAGGTTTAGAGGTTTGTTTATTATGCAAAGCATTTTGATGTGCAATAATGAATTGATTCATACCATTATGTAATTTTTTAAAAGAATCCTAAAATTAAATGTGACCACTGCTAAAAGATGTAATGCAGAAGCATAAAATATGTATGAAATTATGTAAATACACTGGAAAACGTCTTGCAGCTAAACTTGTCTACCAGTTTTCTGAAGGCTTGCCAAACTTGAAATAAAAGCCACATTGAGCAGAATGTTTAGACATCTGGATACCTTTCCTTTAAATTCCAGGAAAATATTCTGTATCTAGTTTGAACTGCAGCTACCTAAGTCGCTATTTCCACTACAGTCAAAATAGTTATTCTTTGTAATTTCCTGTTTGTCATATTACTTCTTTTCAGCCAGCTGATCAAAGATACTCTCAATATTTTTGTAACTGTTTTTCCTGTCTAATTTTCTAGTTAGTATTTTAACAGGCTCAAGATTGCAAGCCAACCTTTTTTTCTTTGACCTGTTCAGGCCTTCTGTCTTCAGACTTTGGACTTCATTCCACTGCTAGTGCTGTGCAATTTATTAAAATAATTGAACACTGCAAAAAATATTAACAAAGTTCAGCAGTTCACCAAATTTAATGTTGAAAATTATTTTTGCAGTCATGCTCATGTCACAGGAAATTCCTCGAATACTGAATCTCTCTCAGGCAATTTCAACCAGTAATAAAGCTAGGAGACAGGTCTTGTACCACTCTGTGGTACTTGTGTTTTAAAGGTGGCTAAACAGGCTGGTGAAGAAAAATGTTTAATTCAGCTTAATCACACAACAAATACTTGATCTTATTGCAACTTCATTAAAAACCTTCCAGACTGAGCTTAGGTTTTGTTAACCTTTACTTAATTTACATAAATAAGGCACAAACAAGTATGCTAGTTCAACACTACTACTACATGGTGTCACAGAGTTTTCTTAGGTTCTACACTTCCTACAAATCAGAAAGCACACTTGATGAAAATCAGTAAGATATAACAGAAGAATATGAAGATTAATGCGTTTTTACCGCTCATGCACTCGTCTCCTACATATCAAAACATCAGCAAGAAATGAACTTTAAATTCATCAAAAATGATACACAGTTTCAAGATAATACAGAGACTATCTATGTTAACTGCCAGTGCTCCATGCAAAACTTTTCCTAATAGAGCAGATTCAGTTTCTCATTTTGGAGCATTTTCTCTAGGCAGAGAAATAAATCTATCACATAACATGTAAAATCAAGGGAAAATTTCATTCTAGGTGGAAACTTCTCAAATAAGTAGAGTAGTATTTATTGACAAATTTGTTAGTTTGAATTCACCTTTTACATGTCATTTGTGAACTAGAAGCCAGTATGCTACATTGCATTTGAAAGTAATACATCAATTTTAATTTTTACTAAAAAATCACATAGAAAAAACATGCTACCTTTCCCTTGTACTTGAAGATCTATACCCAAAATTAAATTTGTAAAGGTTTTCACTCTATTGAGCCTGCTTTTCTTGCATAAAAACATATTTAATCTCTGCATAACCTGCGAGTTATGTAGCTCAGATCCATTGTAGTGAATACATGCTAGTGCAGCCTTGGAAGTCCAACATGATGACTGGTCACCACCCATGTGAAAAGTCATTCTGACATAAGACAGGTTTTTTTGGGTGTATCTTTACTGTGCAAACAGGGCCTCATTAGAGGTTGGTGAGGGTCTCTATTTCACTGCACAGAACATGATAAATGATTGTGAAACTGCCCTTGCAGTCCTTACAGCTACCTAATCTTGGTGTGTCCTAGTCTGCTAAGAATGACTCACTTGGGTGAGGCAGCTCTCTGATGTGGACACACACTTATTCTGATTGTGTTGACTCACTCTTACCCAGTTTGCATGTGGCAAAATAGCTCAGCATGAATATAACCCTTGCTAGACAAACACTATCAACAACTCGTGTGCAGTATACAGTGCAGGACTACAATGTGATTTTGCACTTAAAAAGTTACTTTACACTAAAAATATAAGACAGAAAAACACACAGAGATTTTTGGACTATAAGGATCTCCCTGGTGAGATCTGATTCACTTACAGGAGGAGCTGATGTCTCTTTTATTGCATACAACATATTTGCATATATGATTGACAAGCTGAGGAAAAAGTACATCAGTTAGCAGCTAAACACAAATTCTCTTTTTAGTTAGAAACTGTCTATTTAGAAATACTTATCAGATGATAGAAAAAGTAAATTACTTGTGGGTGATAGAGTTGTCTGACCTACCAATTAACAAAGAAAATCAGGTCAGATGTACAGCATGTAAATTAATTACCTGAATATGACTAGCTGACATTTGACAAAATAGCATGTCACATTGATAGGGAATCCAATCCTGTCAACAAGGCAGTGGATGCTAAAAAAAAAATAAGAAATAAACACAGTAAATGTAAAGACAAGCAGAGACAAGCAGAGCAGGAGGGAGAAATTTGCTTCAAAGCACTACTCTTTCTTTTCACTATGGCTTTCCTTGAGCATAAAGAAAGCAGAATGTATTGTATAGTTGCTATGGATCAGTAGTGTCCAAAAATACATATTACATGTAGAAAAAAAAATAATGAAAGATTTAATGCAGCTTCAACCACTTCATGTCAGGGTTCTTCTAGCAGCATTATCTGAGTCACGTTGCATGTATGTGTAGCTTTTTTTGTCCTCCTTTTCTGTGTCATATATTGGATGAAGGGCATGGACATCATGGGTTTTACAAGAGGATTAAATTAAAATTTGAAATCTTGATCTGTGTCATTACAGAGTTGATTTTGTTGTGGTCTCTATTTCTGTCAGGTTGGTCAGGGAAAAATCCTTATTCTGTTGTCATGAATTATGGTGAGTGCTGAAGTGCTTGATGCACACTCATAGAAATTCTTTGAAACACCTCTGGAGTCTGGGGGTTGTCAGTGGATTTTTTTCTCACAGAAACAGATGAAAATGTGTTAATTTCAATGTGCAAGTGAGATGTGGGTCAAAATGACCTGCTTGAGGTCACAGTAACAAACTCAAGCAATGTTATTTAAAACAAATTCAAACCACATCACCAACTGTAGTGGGCTCCTTTTGA